>JBBPTO010001281.1:0-16947 GCA_038094155.1 Pulveroboletus cf. aberrans | reverse complement strand
CCTTGCCGGGTGCGTGTCTGTTTCGGTTTCCTTTTTTTTTTTTTTCAATCACTCGTGGACTCGGTGCTGACGGAGCATCGCTAGCGGCCCATTTCGATAGATCGCCAGAGACGAACGAGGTGTTGTGGTTCGCGGCGCCGCCGTTGCACGTCGCACGCCCACCGCCGATGAAGCACAGTCTCAAGTACCTCGCGTACTTGGCGCGGAAGCGGAAGGAGGCGGACGGCGGACGGGACACGGACGTGAACATGGACGTCGATGGCGAGGCTGGCGAGGCGGAGGGCAACGGTGGGGAAACGATGGACAAGGTTCAGCGGGAAGGCAGGACAAGGAAGCAGCCCGTCCGAGTCCCACCGACGGTGAGCGAGATGATGGCGTCGGCGGCGATGCAGATGGACGTCGTGGTGGGCGAGCCTGGGGCTTGAACTTTGTGGCCGCGAGGGCGATTCGCGTTGTTTTTTTTCCTCCTCTTTCGTTGGAACGCCTGTCGAGTTACTTCTGTTTGTTCTGCCCCTTTTCCGAGACGTCTCGCATTTTAGAAGGTGCGGCGTGGGGGTGGAACGTGGTTGGCTACATCCGCGGTCGACGGGGACGGTCGAGAGCGTTCTGAGAAGGTCCCGGCAGTCGCGAGGCATATAGACGCACTGTGACAACGATCACTGAGGACTTACTACCTACAGTGGCGTCGTGTATAATTTAGTGATCTTTTCCAGTTCTCGCTACAACGAAGTTGAGCGGGCGTATTGCAATTTTTCTCCCGGACCTCTGCATTATTCGCTCATCTGGTGACACCTCGATATTAGTACCACTAGGGAGGTCGACGCAATGTCGATCCACCTCCGAGTCACAGAACTTTGTCGATGACGCGTCGCAGGTGCGTACTCGGACGTCAGGTCCTGGATGTATGTACTACTGACAACCTCGAGGCGCCGTCTTTCAGGCACTCGAAGGAACTTGCGCTTATAGAGAGTCCGAGCCCGAGACCGCGTGCTCGGCGGAACTCGCGTGTAACCGCTCGCACAGTCCGGTGCCTAGCCCATCTTCCCTATGCGATAGGCAACGGTCCATAGGGAAGACCGTCTGTGGATCCACCCTGGGTTGATTCGACGCCTTACCTCCTCTCCCCTTCAAGATGATTGTCGATGGACTGGATCGGCACTCTGTCTTGTCACGCCCGGCAAGCCCGAACACGGTGCTGACACGTGCGTCCCATCGCTCAAGTGTAGATCCGGTGCGCAAACTCACAAGGGTCCTTCCGATCTGGAAAACAGGAGTCGGGCGGTTCATCCCACGAAACGTGAACGATATGGAAAGCGCGCTCGATGATGGCCCCCCGGACCACCCCCTGCGCACACGAGACGAGATTCGCGCAAGAACAGAACTTGAACGGGATCGTGCCGGGTTCACCGTGTGGGACGCGATCGAGCGGGTCAGCTCGCCCGCGATTGTGTGAAGAGAAACGATGGACGACGTGGGCTGGAAGCGGCGGATCGATCGTCTTGGATTTGCGCGTTCGGTGACTTGCGGCGGACGTGGTCGCATCGTTCTCTCACGCTGGCACCACGACGCGCTCAGGCCGAGTCACTGCAGATCTCGCTCCCGTTGAATTTAGCGTCATTAAGAGTCCTTCACCCGGTGAATAACGTGCACGGTTTGCGGTGACACTTGCAAGGCGCGAGGGATCAGATCGCGCTACAAAAGGTGGCATGTGTGGACCATCGCTGGTGAAAAAAAGTTCAAGTTGAGAACAAGTCGGTTTCCGTTTGCCTATCTGAACATCTCCGCCAGCGTTTGCCGGTGACGCCACAGAACGACATGCAGCGGACGGTCCTTGACACCTGCTAGGCTTCCGACTTGTGAGAACGGTGTCCTATTTCCACGTTACGGGCTTCACACTAGCAGTTCGCGCTGGAGAGACTCGGCCTTGGTCTAAGGGAGCCCGTGGTCAGTAGCCAACATATACTCGGATACTAGCTAAATCACCATTTCAACTTCAGGTCACGTTAGACTCGAAAGCGGCCGCTCAACCCAACCTGTCTGAGGGGCTTTAAACCTGCAGAGATGATCCGCTGACAGAATTTCTGAGGCTCCTCTGAAGGAACAAGCACATCGAGATCGAGTTCGCGTATATTATGGTTCCAACGTTGACCTGACGACATGTACACGTCACTGGGATCATCCACAACCAACGTCGACGGCGCGTCAAGTATCTCTCACAGCCTCTGCATCAATATGCAGCCCAACACTTCCTCGAGTTCCTAATGGAAAATTACAGCGGACGTCTACATCCGCAACCCTCCGAAGACGCCACGCATGTGAATGCGCCTCCTGAACATCATGCTATCGACATCCCATGCCTGAGCGTGATGGATTTGATTACAGATCGTTCTAGGGGACTGGGTATTGCGCAGGAAGGAACACTGCTCGATATTATGTTGAAGGTGGCAGATGAGACAGAAATATTCACACTGAAAGAACCTGGGATGCATATGTAGTCATACAAAAAGCCAGTCAAATTTCCAAGCATGAAATCACGGAGACCCCACCCCTAGGTTGAGCTTCGAACATTTGAAGGGCAAACGGTGTCCTATTGGACCGCTATGCGGGATGTACGTCGAGGGACATATCTATCTACAGAACAATTCGACGTGAGGCAGTGGATTTTGCTTATGTTCAATCCTAAAGGTGGATGGGATTTCTTGGGGTGAATGCGACATGTTTCTTCGTGATGGAGCCAGCGAAGAAATAGGCAAGCTCCGAGAATACGAGGTGGTCGGAAATGTCGGTGGGGGGATTGTTATAAGCGTTGAACGCGAGACAAGTGCACTCTGTCCTAATTTCAAAGTCGAACAGTTGATGACATGTCGCCGGTGATTTGCATACATCCTAATTCTTGGGACGAAAGTTTGCCTCACTCATCAACGCCGAAGTGGGCACATGAACGACATTCCCATCAGTCGAAGCACGGACAAGGCTGCAATCCCCCACGTCTGGCGTTGTGCGACGGGCTAATAGTGTGAGGCATGCCGCGGGTCTTCAGTATTTGGTCGTCGTCAAGATCAAGGAGATCAGATGACGTGTGTCGAAGGGAGCGTGAAGAGTGACAGTAGAGTAGAATCAGTGCGCGGGAGCGGCCCTGGGTCGTTGAACATCTTTGGGCGTAATCAGGCGCCCCCCTCCGAGGATCGGGGCCGGGCCCCAAGTGACCCCTCTGGATGTGCGATACATTACGAGCAGCAGTAGGATGGATGTTGGATTGGTGCGGTTTCCTTGCGAAACTTGCTTTCGTCAGGGGTAGGTTACCACTGAGCACCCCGAAATACTGCCCCCTTACAGAACCGCTTAGGGAGTTATCAGTCGCTGCGTTACCGAAGGAGTGCAAGAAGAGTACGGGGATTGCTGGTGGGCGTGCACTCGTGACCTCATAAAGGCGAGTGGCCCGGAACAAGTGGAAGGAGATGTTTCTTGTCTCCGCCAGTCATTTCCACGGCCACTTCAAGTTGTGTGTAAGCACGCCGGCTTACCTAGGTCCCATAAATAGTACGTGTACCATCCACGCTGCTGAATGCTAGTAATTCAGTATTCCACCTTTTGGTGTAACGGCTATGCGGGGCGGTCAGGTCGTTTACATTGTGACTGACGTAGGCGTCCAGGACTAAAGTACCGCCAATGATGACTAAGCATTCGCGTTATGGGAACCCGGGGAACCCGCCGTCCCCGACTCGCCGAGGGTTGGTTCGTCCAGCTTTTAGACTCAATTTCAACGCAGACTGGTCCACGTCTCTTCTCGCCATTGCATGGGCAGCATTCAATGGGTGACCCTGCTGACTGTTCTTGAGTCCTGAGTCCAACCGACCTTGGGTACCTCAAATCCAAGCAGGGCAAAACTCTTGAACGTTTCAGTTGGGATAAACTCTGACAGATGACGGCCTTCATACCGATCTTCTTTTCGACAATAGAGAATGAATCCTTGAGGTCAAGTTCATCCTTCAGTCAAACTTGAAAATTCGGCCGTGGCTACCTCCAAGTTCCACCGCCCAAAGGCATCATTACCTGACCAACCAATTCTGGCGTCTTCGAGCTACGTATCATGGTTGTAAGTTCGTGAACGTTAACCGCTATGTTTGGATGTCATGTTCTGACATTTTAGTGCGAAGAATCATTGCCAGTGTTCTATTCTGACCAGCCTCTGACAGTTGAGCCTGAGTAAATTTACCTTGACCATTAGCACAAAAGGTATCCACGAATGTGAAAGATCTCCTTCAGATGCGGACAACGTCCTACACTTCGGGTTACGCACTATTGTCAACAATCGAGACCCTGCCGGTGAACTGGATACTTGATGACTTGACGCGAGGACAACTCGCACTCAGTTAGTTCTTGAGCGACTTGACTTGACCTGTGACACGGTAAATGCACCAAGATACGACAAGCCTAAATGTGGTAAAGGCGGACATTTCATACTACAACATTTACATTGGTCAAAGACATTGACATCCGTCGTATAACCCACACCACGCTTTACGCTTGCCATCGCATCCAAGCATCCTCTTTTTGGGGTCCCGGTTTGTTTTTATCCCTGACTCTTCCAATTCATAAGTGCATGTATCACTAGGTCGCACGAGCGATTGCCCAGGTCCACACGCTCCTTCTGAACCCAAAGCGTGCTGTACGTACCGATCAGATTCCTGCCACCCAGGCCCAACGCGAGATAAGACTGTCGCAGGAATTAACCGACGGGCTGCCTGTGAACTACAGGTGACGTCCAGAGCACGCGGTGTGTTTCGTGTCTGTTCGGAACACAACCTGATAATAGCAAAACAACTGTCGGAAGAATCCGTAGGGGACATGAGTTCTTTGAAATCGGGTCGCCTCGTGCCTCGGTCTGCTAAGACGGGAGACTCGCAAATCTGCCTCGATCAAGAGAGACCCGAATAAACCTAAATTTCTGGTCAGGCACCCGCTGTGTTCCGCTCGGATATTCAACGGAGTTACTGATTTACGAAGTCACTCTCAACATCCCATTGCGTCGCTGCTCGACCATCCAGTTGAGTCCTGGTGTAATTAGCGATGGAAGCCAAGGAAAACTGAACAAGCGACATACGCATCAAACTTTCCTTTTGTGATGGTACAAGGCGATGCCGAGAAACAACTCACGGAAACGTATCATTAGCATCGACAGGTGGTACCATAGAAGTCAATGTGCATGCCCGGGAGTCGATGAAGCTCGGACCCGACCCTCCGTGTTTTGCAGTGGGGGATCCGGGACTTCATGTTGTACTCCATTAATTGCTCCATATGCGTTCTTCCGCTTTATTCCCATCGATCGCCTCTTGTGCCACCACGCAATGGGGCTTTCACATCGCCTGTTGGCGGTTGAGAGACTGATTCCGCACGACATGGGACAAATAGCCCAGATGGCATGTATGTGACACCGCATTGCCCGCTTGGCTATTAGATAGTACGGAATGGTCCGATCCGTAACCTTGGTCACTCTCTCTGCTCGTGACTAATTCTGATCTGAGAAATGACCGCTGGGATTCGGCCAAGATAGTAATTGCGATATAGACGACGACGACGAACTGCAGATGACGTTCTGAACGATACCGAACATGCAGGGGCTCGGGGCAACTTGGGTCGAGCCGTCTCCAGCCGTGCGACATTGGACCGACAGATTGGCCGTCCAATGACCGCGACGCTGCGGGTTTGCTCAGATCGTTCACTCTTCCGAGACATAACGTAAAGACGAATTGGACCCATCTGTGCACCTCTAACCGTTGGGGATTGCAACGTTGAACTGGCCAGCCGTCGGTTTGATTCGGAAACGCAGGTTACTTGTGCTCACAGCAGGTTGTCATATCGCGGGTTCATTCTGATGAGAAATAAACACGAGTTCGAATAGGTAAGGCAACCCCTTGCCACACCAATGAAATTGAGGAACGCATTGTACACTACAAACCGGGATAAACTACGGCACGATTAAGGGTGTCACCCAAGGAAGGTGAGGCCTAGTGACTGTGCGGTTGGCGTCCTTGCCAAGCATCGCGATGTTGGAGATACATATCCTCCCTGATGCCCAAAAATGTGACTCCTGCATACGCTATGTATGGTAGTCGCGCCGAGCGGGATAGGTGCGTACATCGCGATGCACTCATGGAGTATTTGACAAATGATCAATCAATCATTGTGCGCGAGCCAGTGGGTTGCGACCACGGATGCTATAACCTTTATACGGATGACCATGAGCGCGTTGAGCGTCAACGAGGGTTGATGGATACTTACCACAAAAACACGTCCCTGAGAGAAATCGGAGAGGCCCGCTCATGCCACTGACACAAGCCGCGGTGGTTCAAAGTTCTTGACGAACTCGAACTGGGGGCCCGTCTCTGGGCTGTGTGGATAGCGTTTGCACTTCTCGACTGTCTTCCAAAGCGCGGCAATGATCCGCAAGGCTTCCTCTCCGCTCTTGGCGTATGCAGACTCGATGAGCCAACAGCCGATAACCATTCCCGTCCGTCCGATGCCACCGCGGCAGTGGACAGCAGTGACCCGGCCACGCCGCTCGTTGTCCCTCAGCACATCTAAGATCGCGAACATGAACTCTCTGGACTCGGGTAAGGATCGATCCTGTATTGGGAACTGGTAGTACTCGATATCGGGAAGAGGAATGTCGTGTGCTCGGGCAAGGTCAGGGAGGTGAGGAGCGTATGGAGAGAGCTCGCCGGATTCGGTGAGGTCAATGAAAGTCCGGACACCAGCAGCGAGTATTTTGTCAAGCTTCTGGGTAGAAGACTCAAACGGAGACCAAGGATATTCGCATGCAAGCAGGTAGGAGGTTGCCCAGTAGGAGTTAGGGATGGGACGCGGACAGTCGGTGTGAATAGGTGGCAGAGACAGGCGACGCTGAGGGCGGCATTGGGAGTGCCCGGGGTTGATAGTGATAGTGTGGGTCATCTCTTTGTCGCGGGTGCTCGAATGCGGGGATGCGGAACTTGGGATTGAGGAGGATAACTATTTATTCAATCCCGGCGTTGCCGAAGTTCCATCATTGCCATAATTATTGAAGCGTGGCTCGCCAGCAGGGAAAACGCCGCACTGTTAGCATTGCCACACGAGACCCCACATTTTCGCCGCATCGTTATCCGTCCACGAACTGTAAATCACCAATTTTGCTAGCCACGACGGGTGCTGCGATGCTAGTGGTTTTTTCCCAGCTAGGCGGTCGCGTCGCCTTTGCACCTTGATTGTTCTGCAGGATTGTAGGTGGGGTGCCAGCAGAAACGACTCCGAGAAGTCTCGAGGCGTCGGCGTTGGTCACCAACCTATGCTCTTTGAAAAAGGTAGAGTTTGCTCCAATTTGAATCACCACCCTAATTGCCACGTTTGATGTACCAAACCTGGACTGGTCTTACTTTCCCCGGAAACTAATGTTCTGCGCGCATCCATTCGTGCCACTCCATTCCGCGCTCTCACCCTCAACCCCCAATTTGTTGAGGTTAGGGTCTCCTTTTTTTTTTCTTATCTGCCACCTCAGGTTCCTAGAATTTCACCTGTTAGTTACATGATCACCTATATTTTGCCTTCCAACCGGCCTCAAGGACAGTGAACTCTTTCCCGTATCTCTCCGCCACACAATTGGATCCCGAACCAAATCTGTAGATGACTTCTGTCCAGACCCCTTCAGACCCGCCCTTTCCTCGCGCATGGTGGAAATCCGCGGTCGTTTACCAGATATACCCTTCCTCCTTTTTAGATTCCAACGGCGATGGTATAGGCGATCTCAATGGTATCCATATCAAGTTGGATTATCTCAAGGACCTCGGCGTCGATGTCCTTTGGCTCTCGCCTATTTATCGTTCCCCACAGGCGGACATGGGATACGATATGTACGTCTTCTCACTTCCTTGTTACGATGCCAAGTGCGCATTGTCCCGTTCGATTCTCTTGGTGGTTGGGGGAAGGGATGTCATTCCCGGATCTTATCCGATCACACATTCAGCTCGGACTATCGCGACATCGATCCGCGATACGGCTCCCTGCAAGATTGGGACAACTTGCTCAAAGGCGTCCACGAACGTGGCATGAAGCTTATGTGCGTGAACTCTCGTCGACGCGTCACATCGGGATCTCATATCAAATCCAATTCATATCCATTCCTTTATCTGTTTTCATCCTTCCGGTGCATCCCTTTCATGCACAGGATGGACCTGGTTGTTAACCACAGCTCCAACGAGGTACATAAAGTTCGGTTCTAACCTTAATCCCTGAGCGTTTGATGGTAGATTGTGTCCCGAGCTGATTGTTCGCAATACAGCATGAATGGTTTAAACAATCCAGGTCGTCCAAGAACGATCCTAAGCGCGACTGGTACACATGGCGTCCTCCTAAATACATCGACGGCGGCCAGCGTCTCCCACCCAACAATTGGAGGTCTATTTTTCAAGGTGGGTCGTCCTTGACTCAGCCAATCAGACAAATAGTGCTGACACTATCTTTGCTTGCCCTCTTCTTAACCGAATCTTCCTTGGACATACTGGAATCTTTGCGCAAACCATGCAGGTTCGGCATGGGAATTCGACTCGGGGACTGAAGAATACTATCTACACCTGTACGTTCGTGAACAACCTGATCTGAATTGGGAAAATTCTGCCGTTCGTGATGCTGTTTGGGATATCATGCGTTTCTGGATTGATAGGGGTTGCGATGGATTCAGGGTGGGTGTCTCCTCGCAGATGCCGTACGCGGGGCGAAGTCAATTAAGGAAGCGATTCCTTGGCTATGTAGATGGACACGATCAACCTCATCTCTAAGACAAAAGGCTTACCAAACGCACCTGTCGTGGACCACACCCAGTATTACCAACCTGCGAGCATGTATTTCGCCAACGGGTAAGTGAATCCACGCCACATCGTGACGGTGTCAATGGCTCTGCGCTGTTTTTGCCTCTGGAGGAGAATCTGATTCCAAGCACACCACGGCTAGTCCACATGTGCATGACTATATTCAACAAATGCACCGAGAAGTCTTGTCGCGTACGTGATTTTTATCTCATCTAATCATTGATTACTCATGCAACGCCGTGTGTTGTGTGTGGTCCCATCTGCCCCATGTCTCATGCTCCGCTCAATGCGGTTACTGCAGGCCACGACCTTGTCACGGTTGGAGAGACGCCATTCACCCATGATGCCTCGGTACTCGCAGCGTATGTCCTTCCACGAAACAAGGAACTTAACATGGTCTTTAACTTCGAGTTGATGGACCTGGACTCACCGGCTGAGTCACCCCTCGTGAAAAAGGCGTGGCGCTTGACGGAGCTCAAGGAAGTCATCGCACGCTGGCAAGTGTACAAGCGAGAGGAGGGCTACTGGAACGCGTAAGTGATGTTCTATTCGTTGTTACTTCGCTTCGCGTTGTTAGCCCTGCCGGGAATCCCTGCCTTCTCTCTTTCGCTTCGGCACTGGTGTCGGTGCTCGAGGTGTTCGTTCCATGTCCCCGTGTTGCACCGATCGACGGAACATGAGAGGGTCTCTTGGATCATCGTACCATGTTCATCGTTCGTGTCTGGCTCGCGTTCGTTTTCGACGAGCTTTGATGAGCAAGGCGTCTGCGAGGCAGCAGCACAGCGCATGAGACCGTCTGCAGCTTCGGCGTCTTGCTCGCCATTCATTCTTCGTTGTTTGGCGTTTGCTGTTCATATGGCCTATGACGCTTTGGCGAGCGAGGTCTCTGCGAGGCGAACCAGTCGACGAGTCGCCTGTGCTCTTCTGTCATCAGATGGAGCTCGAGTGGGCTCCGATTCAAATTCGCCAGCAGGGCAAGTCTGATGGGGGAGAGAGAGCAGTGACCGAACGTGAGACTGTCCATTTGTTCGTGTCGTGGTGTGGATGTTCCCCATAATGGATGCCGCCCCTCCTACACGTCGTCCGTGCCTCCAGGGTTTTCATTGAGAACCACGACCACGCACGCTCCGTCTCTCGTTTCGGGAATGATTCGCAAGCGTGGCGGGCAATCTCGGCCAAGATGTTGGCTGTCCTCGAGGTGACGCAGACGGGGACGTTGTACGTGTATCAAGGACAAGAACTTGGAATGAAGAACTTTCCGAGGGCATGGGGGATTTCGGAGTACAAGGATGTGGCGTCGCAGAACTACTGGCGGCTGTGAGTATGGCGTACGTTAGGCCACTCTCTCCTTCCCTATCTGCTCCCTTCTTCACATTTGTTTGCCCTCTCAAACATTCGGTGTAGAATCGAAGCACAGAGGCAGGAAAAGCAAGGGAAGGAAGACGTCAATATGGACGACGTGCTAGATAACTTTCAGCAAAAGGCCAGAGACCACTCTCGCATCCCCATGCAGGCAAGTTTGGTTCACCCGACCCCACTTAGATTTGGGTTGCGTCCGGTTCGATACCATCATGTTGATCACCTGTAACGAGCGGGGAAGTACTTCATCGAGGCAGTGTTTACCTCGCTTTACTACACGTTTCGTTTTTGTCCTTGGCTCCATGTCTTCACTTGTGCACACACCGCCCGCCACGTGCTTCGCGTCTTCACGAATCACAGGCACGTTTTTCCAGCCCTTGAAACTGTTCCATCGTTCATCGTTTCTTCCTTTGCGTCTTCCTTCCCTCCCCATCCGTATGGGACGTACCTGACGCTTCTCAAATAGTGGGATGCTACAAGCAACGCCGGATTTACAACAGGAACTCCCTGGATGCGTGCTTACGAGGATGACGCTCGGGAAGGTTGGAACGCCGCCGACGAATCTCGACCGAGCCTCGGTAACCTAGGCGATGAAAGCGTTCTAGCGTTTTGGAAACGTGCCCTCCAAGTCCGAAAGGCGCACGACGTCCTGGTACGTCTCTGGATCCGGCCGAAGCACAGAGAAACGGTCTCGTTGATAGCCGGCCCGATAACAGATCTATGGGGATTTCGAGATGCGCCTCGAATTGGATGAACGGATCTTTTGCTACGTCCGTACGTTAGGCGCTGCCCGCGCCTGGGTGGTGCTCAATTTTTCGCCGAACGTCGTCGAGGTACCACTTGGGACTGGGCTGGAGGATAAGAGGGGTAAAGGGTTGAGGTTGCCCCTCGCCAATGGAGACGGCCCCGGTGCGCAGGGCGGATGCGCGCTCGTGTTATGTAATTATCATGGCTCCGAGTCTGGATCGGGGAGCGGGGCTAAAACGCTGGCGCTGCGAGGATACGAGGCAAGGGTATACATCAAATGGTAGATCATCCGATCTGAATTGATAGTCAGTTGGTGCTGTGTTCCCACGTTGACTGATCCTGTTTTAATCGAGGCGTTGATTCAGGGTTCTTGTGGAGAGGCCTGGACTCCGCAGCATGGGCTGAGGCTAGGTCGTGAAAAAATGCTAAGGCATTGAAGCGGTGATTCGTGCCAGTGCGTCGTGTTTGATAAATGGAACACAGAGCAGCGTGGTGCACCAGATCTCTGAGTCTGCTATCCATTTTGGACATGAAAACGAAGCTAGCGCTCGTAACCACTTGCGAAATGTGGAACACATGACCAGAATAAAGAAGGGTCGGGTTACTGTACACGTCGCAAGTAAAGATGACCGCTTCTTGGCACGATATACGACATAAAGCATATGATTGATATGTAAAAGAACAACACGGACTAGGCTGAACCACAATACGCGGGGAAAAAGGCACATAGACATAAACTTCAACGCGCTATAATACTTCGCCTGCGATCCAGGAAACGAAACAAGCAGAGAGCTAATCGAAGAAGAACCACCCAAAGCATTGGGCGCTCGACCCCGCGTCAGCGGAGAGGTAGAGGTAGCATCCTCCGAGTTACACGGAATCCGCACAAAACGTTACCAGCAGGTTGACCTGTGGAGCATGCATTCAGAGCTCACTGTATGATGAAACGGGGTGACTCACATCGTTCACCTCACACTTTACTTGAGCAAAGTAGTCGTCTGTGTAGGCTGGGGTGATCGAGAACGTTGACGTCTCTCCTCGAGCAACTTGGTTGCCTCTGGAGATCCTAGACTTTGTTGACGTGTCTCTTGGGTCGCCTGGTGTGATCCAGGACTCTGTTGACGTATCTCTCGGGTCACCTGGTGTAATCCAGGACTCTGTGGATGTATCTCTTGGGTCACCTGGGGTAATCCAGGACTCTATTGACGTATCCCTCGGGTCGCCTGGGGTGATCCAGGACTCCGTCGATGTTTCTCTTTGAGAATGTTGGTGACCAGGTCTGATCCAAGATGTTGACGTGTCTCCTAGAGCAATTTGGTCTCCTGGGGTGATCCAGGATGTTGACATGCAACCCGAGTTTGAACCTTTGTGAATGTTATTGGTGAGATCACAATCACTAGGCATGAAGAAAGGAACGACTCACAAGTTTTACCATGACCATCGCAGCCGTTATAATATCTGCGAGCGACACGAGAATGTAGAAATATGAATATGTGGAGGGTTCGACGTACGCGAACGAAGTTTCTACACTGTTTTGATGGCTATTCACATCTATTATTGAAACCGCAAGGCATTCAGGAGGATGGGGACTCACGGGGCGATTGAGATGTTTGTGCTTGAACCACACCCAGCACAGACCGGGTTTACGAGGGTCGTCTCGAGGACCGTACAGTTTTTACCATTGGTATCGCAATAACCTAGTTGCCGGGAGACACTAGAATTGAAAAGGCACGTTCGCCTCACTCTGAACACGTGGTGACTCACCCGTCTGAAGGTAGCTAAGAAAAGGAGCAAAGCAAAATGCATGACCCGAACGAGCGCTTCGAAATCTGGCCTCGACTTACGCAATTCCAGAAACAGGACCACTACTGGTGTAGGTATCGCTGCTAAGGACATTTTGACCATTATACATGAGTATAGGCTGAACGTTATTATTCAGACGTGATTTACAACGATGAAAATGGAATGTACCGATCCATAACCACATCTAAAGGCGAGGTATCTGTAAATACGAGGACAAGGTCGAGGGGTTTGGTGGCTCACTTGTTTACAAATTTGATGGAATGTGACTCGGCGTTGGTTTGTAGAACCAGAAGGAGGGAGACAGTCAATCGTGCGAAAAAACGGGAGCAGAACATCAGAATGCCTCAAAGAGCGATGGGAAGCTGTGAGACGGAGGGATGATAAACAGGGGGATGTTGAGGGCCCACAATGGGAGAAACCAGCTTTTATGCATATCGTTCTTGGAATAATGTCAGCGGAGAAATGGCTCAGAACTACCTCGTCTGGCACCCCGTTTCATCCATCTCGTTAAATTTATTTGAACCGTATTCACATTCTGCGACTTACCGCCAATGCAGCGGTAATTTTGGTCCTTTCTGCATCAGACGCTGCTGGATCAACAGTGTCCCATCTATCATCGCACTCACTGGGAGTTTCATGATCACAGGCAAATATCGGGGCGGCCTGCCCTTCGAGCTGTTGTCTACATCTCGACTCGACTGTCAGGGGCTAGGTCATCACATGTAGCCTGACGTAAGCAAGCTTCTGGTGAGACGAGTGGTTTGTACCATGACGGCAATGACCATTCAAGTGTCACAGGGTGTAAAGCATACGACATGTAAAAAAAATGATACGCACGGGCCACTAGTAGCCTGACTCCTGAGAGACGAGGCGCACGATAAAAAAAAGTATGTGCACTTCCAGAAGCGCGAAGACCTCGAAGAATCAGAAAACGAAACAAAGAAGGGGATAGACCTTCGCTACGTCATACCTTTGTTCTATCCGCTATTTTATTTAATGTTGAATGCACTTAGTGTGGAAATAATGACGACTTTGGGTAGAGTGTGTGCTGGTGGGATCTGGGGTGCCGGGGCTGGGAAGTTCATAGGAGTGAAACTGGGTGAAGCGCCAAGGGGGGAGTCGAACACATTCTAGCGGGTCTAGTAAGGCTAGAGAAAAATGGAATGAGGCCGGTAGAACGGGAATGACAACACCGGGATAAAGTTGGCGTGGGGGATCGGCCTGCTTCAGACATCATCGAGATCGAAGAGGGAATTCTCTGCTGCCCGGATGCTTTCTAGGGTGGAGGCAGGGGCGACGGTGTCGTGCTGCCACTTCTTTCAGACTCGCACCATGGGTCAGACAAGTCATCGCCGCTGGCAGTAGTGGTCCATGTCGATGCCACTGCTGAGCCACACCACAAAACATGCAGAATTCCGATGTGGCCGCAGTGACGACAAAAACGGATGATGTAATCTCAGTGACGTCACGTTGTATAGAGTCACGCCCGTCTCTTGTACAGCCGCCGACGCCATGTTATTGTACATCAGCAAAAGTGCAACACTCTATTTCGATTCTAGAGGCCTGGCAGTGAGCTAGCATGGCTATTGGTCTGGCACCAGCCCACCAGCCAAATCAACCCGACCTTGGCTAGCCAAGTATATTAGATTTTACAGACAAATAGCCTGCCAGTGTAATGATAGACTTCGAGTCAGATTAGAAAGCTATTTCATTTGCATGATGGTCAATATATTTATTTACATAGTAAGAGTCAAATGCGTCCAATGAGTATGAGAAGTGAAAATTCGGTGGTAAGCTGCCTTCACCATACACGGGAATTAAGTGAGCAGCCCTGTAAATAACATCTAAGTGCTCAACAGTTTGTAGTTGTTGTCCATGACGATCTAAAGCTGGGCGAACTTTCCATAAGCCAGTCATGGCATCAGGGCCATTTCCTATCCTCGTGAAGCGGTCAACCAATGCACAAGGGTATACCTGGTCATTGTAATGGATAGAAAAAAATAGACGGACACGTCCAACAATCATTCCCCTCATGCCACGCCTCTCTTGATCGACAACCATGAACACACAGTCATATCGCTGGTACTTCCGTCGCCATGAGGGTGTCGCATGAATCCATTCACGACGCATGCCGTGTCTGCCTGAGATGTCCGAGGGAGCGAAAAATGTCGCTGAAGCAGAGTGAAAGACAGAAACTGGGCCATCAAAAAGTGAAATGGCCACCATCCGAGCGTTGGCGACATCATCTGAACTCGGGGGATTTGTGCTGTTGAGCTGTGTGTAGAGAAACTCGTGAACAAGCTGTGGGAGTCGTGGTTGGCTGATTTGAACTGCCAGCTGCATTAAGCCTTGAGGATAGCCACGTTCTGGACAAAGTAACAGATGTAGTGATGGATCATAGCTGGGAAGAACACTTACTGTGGTGCGACGGCAGTTTTGTGAAGCTTTCCAGTCGCTCTGAGTCGATTGCTTCATCATCTGCACCATCGTCTTCTTCTGACCCATTCTTGCCCACCTTCAAAGCCGATATTGCACAAACATGATCAGGAGGAAGCATACCACGTTCCACAAAGTCGACCCATGCTGTAGCAAGCTTGTCAAGTCTCTGAATCATCAATAGCATCTGGCTGAGTGCGTCATAGTGATTGGATCGACGCCATGGTCGCTTGACTGCCGTGATGTGTTTCGACTCTGTAATCGAGCTGCACAGTCCGTTTGGAGCACCAAACTCTTGGATCATGCACAGATAGTGAGTGAGGGCATGCTGGCGGGGAAGAGAGAAGCCAGTGGGTCGAACCTTCTCCCAAAAGATTTCACGCTGAGCATGGAATCAGTCCAAAGCTGCCTTTGCTTCCTCCAGGTCAGTGATGCCAAGTTCAGAATGATGGACAATGTAACAGAAGTCCAAAAATACTGCTATACACTGAACGAGCATGGGTGGTACATATTCTGCGATGGCGGGCAAATAGATCTAATGCAAATTATGATTAAATGGAATGGAACTTGAACGTCAGTGGTGATAATTTAGAATGAGAGTCAACAAGTACATACCTTCATTAAAGCCTTTGAGTCATCCCCTGTCCATTGTTTGAAATGCTGTCCTTGTGGGAAATGTCGCAGACCCGGGAAGTGAGGGACGGCTGCCAGACTACATGATAATAGCTGATGTTAGGCTTGGCTTGTTCAAGCTGGAGCTATAAGCGTACTCACCACTTATCAATATCATCCATAATTTCTTTCGCTTGAGGAGAATCATATGCATTTTGAATCCAATGGCAAGTCCATGAAACAAGGTGATCTTTGAATGTACCTTTGATGATTTGATGAAGTAGATCTGGGGACAACATTTCATGAATGTCTGCTCGGAGGAAGTCACATGTGAACGGCTGAAACAATATAAATGTTCACAGAGGAATGGGATTCTGGAATCATGGAAAACTCACCACTATATCATCATCTATACCATACTCATCCCACAGAATATCTGATTTGATTGTCCTGCATAGTAGGTCATGGAGTGCATGTGTCTGTCTGCCTCCAATACCATCAAGATCCTCGGTATATGAAGTACACCTGGTGGATACATGCAATGAGGATGCTGCAATGACGGGAATATGAGCTGATACTCACTTTGGGCACCAGCCTTGGACAATCCCTGTGAGCAGAACCTGTTCAGGATAATCGGCAATGAATGCTGCTAAGTCAAACACAACCCTCCGGTAGTGAGCATCAGGACAACGGCGCATGGCTGGTGTTGTCATTGCTGCTTGAAGCAGGCAGAGTATGGCGGCGATGGATGCATGGTATAATTTTTTTTTGAATGCTCGGAATGCAAGATCATTGTTGTCCACATGAGCGGCTAGAAAGTCAGTGTTAGTGATGTATACACTGTGGTGTAGGTCTGCACTGGATGAAAATATCAACATACGTCTGGGAATGGCCAGAAATCCTACTGGAGTGACTGCATTTCGATGGGCTCGCCGTATAGAATTGTGGCAGTTACCAATAGATAGATAGAGTGGGTGGTACTCAACATTTCCAGTGGCTACCGAAACTGTTGTTTTATCGCTGCCCAGTATAATTACACAGTACATTGCACCTGCAGTCGAAGGATCTTCTTCATAAATCATGTCCTGAATATTCCGCAGAGATTTTAATATTCAAGTCGCAAATGTTGTGGACTCATGAGGATGTGAGA
>JBBPTO010001280.1:0-16002 GCA_038094155.1 Pulveroboletus cf. aberrans | reverse complement strand
TTTGGTTCTATCGCGTGCCATTCCCCCCCCCCCCTTTCCCCTGACATTCCATCATATATTATAGGTATCATCCTCATTCTTTGCGTGTGCCAGTATCTATCATGTTTTGTCTATTCTAACATTTGATATACTGCTTTGGCGCCTACAGGACAGGCTACAAGTGCTGCGTGCACTGGTGAACCTGACACACCTTCATGGCGTCCACCTCGACCTTTGCCCTTCCACCTTCATGCTGTTGTCCAACTTCCAACCTCCATGCTCATCCTTGCCTTCTCTCTGTTGCACCATCGTTTTCTGCCCACCTCACTGGCGTGCCACCCATGTCACAGTATCATGACGATGATGTCAATGACATGACGGTCACCACAGTGCGATCATTGTGTTATCATCATTGTCATCGTAATCCGAGTCTTGTCATGCCATATGTCACATTACAGCTGGATATTACTACCATGGGTTACAAGTGATTAGGGTACCGCAGACAACACAGCTACTGGTGAGGATAACACAACGAGATAGCTACCCAGAAAAAGAGGCATCAAGGAGATGTACCAATCAGCATAGCAGGTGGCTGAGGGGGATCGGTTAGTTAAATTAGATGGTGAGACAGATGACAAATGGTGAACCGATAGGTGAAGGGGCTGATGGAGTATATCGGCGGGTCAGCAAAAGGTACATAGATGGGATGGGTCAGCTGGCAATACAGAAGACAAAGAGAGGATCAGCCGTCCAGTGAAGGGTGATGGCGGAGAGGATGACCAAGCAGGTGAAACGTGTGTGTGACATGGAAGACAGGTAAGAAGACACAGAGGACGGGCTGGCAGGCAAAGATAAGGGATAAGGGCCAATCAGTAAGGGGGATTTCAGAGAGGATGGGCCAGTCAGCAAAACTTGCACTGTAGGGATGGGCCCACAGGTGAGATGAAGACCAGTATGCTTGGATCAGACATTGGCCTGTCAGTGTTCAGCGGAGCACCCCACGTCGGCCAATTCATCATCAGAGATAGGGAATAAGGGCTGATCGGCGAGGGGGATGTCAGAGAGGATCGGCCAGTCAGTGAAACTTGCACTGTAGAGATGGGCCCACAGGTGAGACGAGGACCAGTACGCTTGGATCAGACATTGGCCTGTCAGTGTTCGGCAGAGCACCCCATGTCGGCCAATCCGTCGTCAGTGATAATTATATTACAGGCCAACTGGTAATTCACCAGACTAATATGTCATCGGCTGACATTGGCTGGCTGGTCAATTTCAGCTAAATGGCACATTGGCTGGCCAGCAATTGGCAGAAAAATCCTACTGCTTTATGTGGGACTGATGTGGATTCGACCCAACATGCCAGCAGTGGATATGGCCGAGAAGGCCTGGGGACTGATTGGGGCTTGGGGGATAGGGTGTGCGAGCAGGATCATGAACATGGTGGGGGGCCTGTCCATACAACTCTGTGCTCTGCTCTGGGCACGTGAAGTGGCCCTTGCGATGTATGAAGCCTGATAAGGCCCAGGAATAGTCTGCTGATAGGCTGAGGCGGGTCTTGAGGGGGGGAGTTGGACATTGATGGCAGTGAGGGGGGTAGTATCGGTGTTGGAAGTCATAAGAGAATCAGAGAAGGAGCAAAGGGCTCGACTTCAAAGGCTAATCAAAACAATGGAGGACACAGGAGCTAAAGAGCTCGACCACTGGGGGAGGGGTAGAGAGGTTGGCAAAGTGCTGACAACCTCAAGTAGCACCGGGGCAGCTAAAATAGACCCTTGATGCGGAGGGGAAGGTGCTGACATCTTCCTCGTCAAGGTTTCCAGTCAATCAACCCACTGGACAACACTCCTGCTTACACAGTTCAGAGTTCAGAAGTGTGGAACTCTATACACATGTGACATTGTAGGGTAATCATGCGAACCCTGACAATTGGCTTCCGCTGTGTCAAGCGACCCCTAGACTCTATGGAGATGGTGCAGAACACCAAGAAATGTTATTCTTATTTAGACGGCAGACAACCGTATATGCAAGCGTGGGGCGGATGCTTTTCCCGATGAGCTATCACGGAGCAACTGAGTGGTTACAGAACAACTGCGATATGTGAAGGTATCAATTCCCTTGACCCTGGGACCCAGGTATTCAAGCAGTATAGAAGGTAGTGTTGGGCGAAGGGCCCTGAGACAAGAATCAGGCTCTCAGTGTACACTACAAGGTTTTATGTATCAGCTATTGCACAATGGCGAGTGTCAATGACCAAGTAGTGGTAGAGAGGGTTGAAAAGGTGGATGTTCTTGATATAATGTGAGATGCACCTTATGATGCACTCAAAGTGAGCACACTATGCAAGGTGGGAACAAATATATCAAGAACAAAGTTATGTACATGCGAATCAACTACTTATATACTAAGAAACATGAGGTATTATTAAGTGATGATATCATAATGACGTGGTCTTCTGGAACAGTACAGAATGTTATAGAATGTTGTGAAATGTGAAGAAGTGAAATAGTGAAATGAAAACTGGTTCTGACACCAAGGTCCTGTTGAAACTTGGTATTCGCTTTCTGCTCTTTTGTTACATAACCAAGGTTCTAGATCATGATAACATAATCATCAGTCATTTCCACTCTTATATTGTTTCATCATTTACTATAGAAACGAGATACTTATGCCATTGGCTAGTATCTATATCCTACCGATATCTTCAGTCATTCAGTCATGTTCCATGACTCATTCCTATCCATATATGATAGAGATCTATACAGGTACAAACAGTCCTGTAAAGTATTTAGGGAGAGCTCCCTCATGGTCACTCTCCAGTTAGAATCATATTCAACTCAGACAGACAAGTCAAGTCCCCTCCTTTTCTGTTTTACTACAAAGACCCTCTACCTTGCAATACTCCATTTACCCTTGGTGAGTTCTTCCACCAAGGTCCATAACCTTTCCTCTCCTTATCAGTCTTTTGACTGGTAAGACCATCCGCTACCTCGGAGGACGAGACAAAGGGATCTTTGCATCTCTTTAGGTCCATAACCTTTCCTCTCCCTATCAGTCTCTTGACTAATAGGACTATCTGCTACCTCGGAGGACGAGATAAAGAGATCATTGCATCTCTTTACTTAGAGACATTGGGACATTCCTTGAGATGTACCATTCTGATATGTTATATTTCCTCCCATCTTTTGAAGCAGTCTAATCAGTATGTATAATGTCAGGGCAAGTATCTGCAATAATTCTGACAGCTCCCGCTGTGGTGCCACAATGAGGATGACAGTGATAGCCATGCCATGACAAGATTAAGCTTATCACTGATGAGACATTGAAGTACGTGCAGAACACTATGTCAACACCTGCTGCATTGGATCTGGGAGACGACAGTGACTACAATGATTTATTTGCCTTCCACTGATGGTAAATCATTCTCACCCACTGACATGTTGGTTGCCTTACCAACTATAGTTTCTTTAGTGGGGAACATTCTGTGGTCACATACCCAACCCCCACCATGCTTGTTAGGCTGGGTAAATGTCGTTCATGCATGACTCTGCATTTTTTTTTTTGCTGTATTTACAACTTTGTTATGCTGTGACTGTTAATCCTAGACCTTTTTGTTGATATGCTAAGCACTACGAGACTTGTAAGACAGGCGAGCCGGGCTCCCAAATGAACTTGTTGTCTCGCCAGTGTTAATCTGCTCGGCATGCTCAGCCATGTGTGACGAGTCACATTAGCTTCGTAAGTCGATATAAGGGCCGTACGAGCTCACATAAGACATTTGTTGAATTCCTGATGGCCATCCTGGAGGACCGTTCCAAGCACTTCACTGTCATTTCCATCGAGAGCATTGTCCGCAACGTCCACCTCCTGCCCATTTTTGATGACAAGTACATCTCCGAGCACATTACATGGCACAATTCATTGGATGTACACCATGGACTCTATGTGAACCGATTTACTGATCATCACACATTTGAGTTAGTTTCTTAACGTTCTAGTTGCACTTTGTCAACTCAGTCTACTTTGGTGTCTAACAGTGCTAATACGTCTTGTTGCGGAGTCGCGAATAAGCCTGACAAGATGGTAAAGACGAACGTAGTTTTGGCTATTTGATTTGAACGACTTCATATTATACCGGCCTGTCACAAGTTAAATTAGATGTGGGAAGCTAAATAAAGACGGACATTAGATGTGGAGGATATATATATGGCTTCAAAGGGACCGCAGTCGGGTATAGAGAATACGGCCACATGGGGCGGATGGAACTCCGGGGTGCAGGATCACTGTCAACGCATACTGGGGCAAGGTCATCCTTGACCTGACGATGAGAGGGAATTAATGTCGTTCTATTTCACTTGCATGATTCTCACCCACGTTTTTGCAGCAAAGGAGGATGTTGTTCCACCCCTCGCACGTCAGCTTGTCGTCAGTTGTCACAAGGACCGAACGAAGGCAAAGAGTGACAGGCTGCATGCACCGCCGTTTGAATGGAATACACTAATTTATGAAGGACCAGCGAATCTCACCATGGGTAAAAGATGTCTCTCGGTCCAATAGGGACAACACAGGGGAAGTGGGTGGTTGTGGTGGCAAGGCGCTGAACGATGTGGGCTGGCTGCAACAACTGCAACAATGGCAGCGATGGGGAGAGGAGGAAATAAACGCAGGTACATGTTTTGAATGTTGTGGTGGATCCGCAATTCGAGGAGAGAATGAAATCCGGCCGGCAAGCAGCATCACCCACTTTATATGAAGCCCAATGCAAGTTATCATAATTGCTGCAACCCGACCCGGATAGGGAAGGCTCCCGGTGATAACACGGGAACAGAAGTGTCCGTCACCTGTAGGGAAACCCGTTGGACAGGTTACTCAGACTGACAGAAAATCCGAACTCGGCAGAATTTCTCTATACCCTGCGATCTCCTTCGTGATTCATGTAACCTCGGTTTTGACGTTGTCCTGGTCAGCATAACGAGTTTCTGACCTCTACGATCTTTATTTTTAATTTCCCACCACATTACTCTACATGTTTTTTTACCGATTGTCGGAGAGCACGAGATGATGATAAGACCGGACAACTTGAACTCTGCAGAATTTCTGTGATTGGGGAAGACTACATGAGTTACTATGGATATTCGGGTCCAGGATATGAAGTACTGCCGGCGTGACACCAGCGTTTGAAGTCGGATGTACAGGGTGAGGGCTCCGCGTGTTTCCGTGGAAGAAGCGTAATCATTAGTACTGTTGACGAACCCTCACGACGGATTTTGATGCGTTCCAGAGGACCTTAAATGCAGACTTAGGTTATGAGCGGTACTGGCTCCTAATCTAATATGATACTTCATAAGCCCATGCTAACAGGTACTGAACAGAATGGTGCATTTCCAGAGCCTGGACGGTTCAACCATTGCCGGGCAGCCATACTGCTGTCGTCGTGTCGCCGTCGTACAATTATGGCCCTTTGACTATCCTGGCCTGTATCGTTGTCGTTGCCACACTTGTCACGTTCTGATCGTGGTTGCCGCTCCCGCGTCGCGACGCCGTCACGGTGAAGCCCCCCCCACGTTCTGTCGCTGTTAGTATTGAGCACGGGGATCGATCTAGAATCCCCAGCTGGCTTGGGCTCAGATCCGGCAGGCCCGGAGGATATCCAGGAATTGGGGTTTCAGAGAATAAATTCAGAATGGCAGTCCGAGAATCAGTCTAGCATCTTCGGCAAGGCGGCGAGCGGGGAAGCTTCGTCATACCCAGGATTCCCAGACTTCGGTTCCAATTGGTCCAAGACCGAAAAGACCGAAGACGACTGATCTCACAGGCATAGGGCACCACTTTCACATGATCCCAGGCAACCCATGTGATAATGCTCCTCTTGACTTCAACATCTCTCATGAGAAAACAGCTGAATGCCTGTCTGACATCTAGCAATACATGCAGGACGTCACCATACAGGACTGGGATGCTTGATAAGCAGAGCAAGAAGAAGAGGTAAGATGCATCAAAGACCTTGAATGCCAACAACGTGAAAAAGAATGTTGCAAGTAGAAAAAAGAGAAAGCCACCTGCCAAGATGAGCAAAAGAAATGATACAACAAGTTCCTCCCCTTCAATGATATTAAATCAAAATCCTTCATCCCTATTACCCCATCTCCCAATGCCCAGTGCAAACTGTGCAAAGGTGACTACATAGAGTTGTACTACTTGACCAACAAAGGCCTTACTGACACACAATCCACATTATGTTTCATGGACAATGAGGCTCTCACATCAGTGAAAATGACCCTTAGCTGTCCAGAGTTCCCCAGTAAGGTTTCCAACTGATGAGAGCTGAACAGAAAATGAGCAAAAAATTCTGTCTATAAATATTCTCAAGACTTTTCTGACCACTTTTTATATTATAAACAAGCTTCCTTCAGTTTCATTTTGAGTGCAATATTAAAAATAAAGTTATACTAATGAAAACCTTTCATTAGCGAAAAGGTTATTCTACTAATGTACTCTTATTCAGGACATGAAGGGAGGCCAAGCCTTTATATCCATCACTGCTGCTAAAGCTAAAGACAACATCATATCCAATCAAGACTTAATCTGGGCACAACTAGACAAATCCACCCACTGCATGCTTTAGGCCATGAAAGAATGTGGCTGGGGAGATAACTGCCTTGATGCCCACCTTTAGTTCTGAATGGACCTCACCACCCCTGAATGAAGTCATTATTCTGATGGCTGTTATGCTTCCCTTGAGTAGAGAACAGGCACAGCCTTTTCAAATGATCTAGGATCAAGGATTTGAGGTGGGTGAAGCCAAGGGAATGAGGGATTTAAATGGATGAACTAAGACTGTATCATTCAAAAGGGTATCCAGCTTAGATTTATGGGAAAAATGAGGTATGTATATGTATATATAGTACAGCCCCTTTAGGGTAGGAAAGGAAAGAAGTCATCAGCTAAGGCAAGTGGTGACTGTGAAAGGCTGTGAGGCATAGGTTGGCCAACAACAAAGAGAAAGATCATCCTGATTGGAACTAACACTTATGTATGTGTATGGTAACTAGAAAGACAAAGAAAAGAGTGGGGCAGATAATAATGATGACACCTTGCACCAAGCCCTTATCATGTATGAAGCAGTCTTCCATCACTGCTGGAACAACACCCTTAACACTTTTTCATCATTCAATCTCAAGTGTATCAACCAGGGCACCCTGCACAAGCTCAAATTTAAGCTTGACAGCTCCCTACATGGCAAAGCAACTGCAGAGGCCAAAGAGGCTGCTAATTGGCTCACTGCAGCTGCTGATTCTGCACAAAGTGCCCAAACCATGCACTGTTCCCCTTTCTCCAACCATCTCAACATGCAGCACAACCAACCTGTTCTCACATCCTCATGGCACTCCCACCCTCTATCCAAATGATCTGCATTCACCAGCAATCAAAACCACCAGCACAAATAAAGCAAGTCATTTTGCTCCACCAACACCTTTAATCTTAAAAATCCCCTTTTCAACTGTGCTATCTGTCTCAATGATGAACTCCATGACAGCCCAGTCACCAAGTTCATAGCCAAGTAAACATGGGATGGTCACTTTAAGATTTATGTCAAGTGAGTCAATCACTGCCTCATCATCAAGTTCATAGGTGGTGTTATGCCTGCCTTGGGTAGAGGATGAATGCAGCCCATAAGATGGATCTATGATCAAGGGTTCAAAGAAAACAGGTTTAGCTGCTCCATGAGAATGAAGGTACAAGAGTATGAGGTGAACAAGGTGTTCCTCAGCAATTCAATGTCACTAAGGAACAAGTGGTTCACTGAACAGTGTAGCCTCAAGAGCACTACAGAGTCTCAGAGAGTCAAGGGTTTCCCAGTGAGGGACTGAGGTCAAGAAACAATGTGTGAAGCAAAGATCCAAGTGTATTGAGGTACATGAAGGGAAGGTCTGGCTTGAAGAATACATGATGAGATGAGAGGGTTTATATATGTATAAATTGAGATCAGGGTTGATATGGAAGAAATTGCTGGCAAAGCAAGTGAAATCACATCAAATGCAATGGAAACAGATTGTGAGTCTTGGAATCATAGTCAGTGATAGAAAGAAAAGAACATCCAAGTTGGAACTTATATCCATGCATACATGTAAAAAGATGTGTGACTAGAGGAAGAAGGGGTCAATTGTAACTGGTAGGTGCCTCTGCATCAAATGGCAGTGCTGTGAAGGATATTTCAAACACCACTCATGGAGCTCAAGTGTGATTTTGAGCACAGAAGTGGGCAAGCCTGAACATCATATAATTCCAAAGCTGAGGAGTGCATCCTTCAACTTGCTGACCTCTTTTCCTGATTTAGTACATTCCTAATGGCCTCCATATTGGCTTCAAAGTTAACTTTCCTCTCATTACTGTTGAGATTCTGTGAATCAAACACTAGGTCCTGTGCTCTGTTAATACAGGCAGACCATAGTGCCAATACACTATTCATGTTACTAAAGACTTAGGTTGAATATTAAGGCTTGACTGTCGCATCAGTCAAACTTAATTAAAGTGTAATCTTAATTACACTTTAGGATCGACCATATAATGATCTAGATGCAGTCTTTATCACTCAGCTATGATGTCATCGGTCTGGAGCATTCTTAGCTTCACAATGGCTGTGTTGGATCGACCCAGATCCAACTCCACCTATTTGAAATAAGTGTAGCAGCATGACTGATCCTATGATATCATTCTGACATCATTGACCTTGTTCTAGCTACATCACATACAAATACATATACATTCCTAGATGTATTTAAAGGCAATAGATGCCATGATGTAATTAATAATGAGATTCATTTCCCCTTGAGATCAAGCTTCTAAGAAGCTCTACAAGTGTTGATCTCATCAATCTTGTCTAACCCAAACTTGGTCACAAGAACTTTAGTCTCTATCTTGGTGAGCATCCTCAACTCACCACTCTCTTCTCTGCCCTGCACAACAGGAGTACCCTTGTACCCTTCTGTTAGGTTATGAGCCCTGCCTAGGCATAGTGGGCAAGCAGGCTATCTCTTTTGAAATATTTCATCATGGCTCCTGCACCTGCCTCATGGAGAGACAGAGTTCTTGTTTATTGGTTTTTTTGATGCTCTTTCCATCCTCATTGCATGCTTTGGCATTGCTTTGGGACAAGCCTATCAAATCACTGACAGGCTTTATGAATTTTGATGAAGAGATATCACTCACCTCTTAATAGATTCCACTGATGATGATCACTGATCCCTATTCTATACTGCCATGTTTGATGGCAAGGTTACAATCTTCAGCTGTAGCTTTCACAGAATGGGACTAGAACCCATCGGTGAGGGGTCTAATCTTCCACCTAGTCAAGGATCTTCACCTCCTGGTTCTGGAAATTCTGAGACTTTAACTAGTCAACAAGAAATTTCAGAAATACCTCCTGAAAATCTGCATTCATCCAGTGATTCAAATCCTTCAAGATCCCAAAATTCTGATTCCAATCCATTGCATCATCCACATCATTCTCCCATAACCTCTATTTCTATTATTGTTCAGGCCATTCAAAATATCTTAGCAGAGCAAGCTCAGTCCCTACAACAACAAGCAGAGTTGTTGGGATTGTTGTCTCAAGATCTTCAAAGACTTGAGTCACCTCCTTTGCAACAAACATCTACTCCACCAACATCTGCTCTGATACTTGCTCCTGAAGAAGACCTTTTTGGTGGATCTGATTACACAAGAAGATTTCAGAACTTCCTTTCTTTGGGAAGTTTCCCAGAAGAGCTTAAGATAAGGCTTATCAACTGGGGCCTGGCTGTCCGAAGGGGTACTTTGATCAATACTTGCAGATTAATTCCCATTTTGGAAAGAGCTACCCACTCCTCAGACTTGGTATTTCCTGGAGTTTCACTTTTTGCTCCTTGTACCTGGTGTACTATCCTCATAGAAAGAGGAGGAGTACATCACTGTGAATTCAATGAAAAGATCCTGATTGCAAGGGGATCTCCTGAAGATCCCCTTGATCTACATATCACCAAACCATTTTACCAAGTGGTCAAGACCAGTGATGTCACAGAAGTAAATCCAGGTATATCAAAGAAGGTGCCTTGCACTTGGTGCAACCACTACTTTCTGAGAGAAAAAGCTCATATCTGCACTGGGAATGATAATCCAATTGTCCAAAGAAGGGGCTCTCAGGATCCTTTATTAGCCCACTCAGGATTTCCCTTCATCATCATCCCAGAACACCTCTACTCCCACCTTGATCAACAGTATCTTATACCAGGTCGATATGCTGAACTTCCACTCCTACATTCATCATCTTCCCATTCTCTTCTGCCATTACCATCTTCACCCAGACATTCCCAACTTTCACCTGAAACAAGTTCCGGTCCTCCCTTGCCTTCATCTTCAGGATAATGGGGTCTCTTTGAATCTCAATCCATGCCCTTTGAGGGCAAATGAAGGCCGATCATGATGAGTTTCAGAATCTGATGTATTTGAGGCAATGGCAAGGAGTAGAGGTCAAAGATGTAAACATCTTGGAGATGGGAGAAGAGTGGATCCAGCCAGATCCAAACCAACCGCCCCACCTTCAACAAGTCTACTGGATCAATCCACTAGGCAAAATTAGGTACCAAGTTCCTCTGACCCCAGTTGAGCTTCCCCTTCACCTCCACCCAGATTACATCAATTTCGGAGTGTGGCACAGGGGAGAGTACCTAATGATCCCATGCCTGAAGGTCTTTTCATTTTCTCATCCATACATCCAACCCCCCATACAGTCAACTTCTTGACACTGAGGCTGGTCTATCAAGCAAGCTCCAATGGATTGAGACCAAGTGGATGTTGATGGACAGAGCAGGGATCAACAGTTGGGCTTATGATGAGGAATCCTTGGCAGATATCTATGAAAGTGCAGGATGGGCATTTTTCTGGTTGATACTTATTATCAAACTTGTCATATCCGAGCTCACTGGTTTGGGTTTGAGGTGGTGCAAAGGAATCATTGCAATCCCACTCACCACGAGCTTCTTCTACAATCTCTTCATCCTAACCTTGAAGTAGAAGAAGGTGATTGGAGGGTAACAGGAGATTCTGAGGAGATTCCTTCTCAGGAAATGATCCTGGTAATCATGGACCATAAACTTCATCTTTATTGGCAATCTCTTCCTTCTTCCAGGGGCTTAATGGCGATTCAATGTCACATAATCTATGGTACTAATGAAGAATGCCAGATTATCTACAAAGGTTTTGCAGATGAGGCCTTGGAAAGACATCCTGGAAGAGATTATAGAAGACTACATTGAAGAAGAGCTGCCATTGTTGGAGAAGAAAATTGTAGGCATCTCAGAATGGTTTAAAGACAATTCTCCCTTTTGCACAGAAGTTCCTCACTCCTGGCCTCTTTCCTATTCATCCTCCTTTTCATATTCTTTCAACTTTGACAAGCCTTTTTGAAGCTTTCTTGAACTATGCATCTATTTCCCTCAAGTCTTTTCTATTCCTTACATCACTTGTTCGGTTCAAAATGTCTTGATTTGTCCTGGGATTCTTTCCGATGATACATTGCCAAACCTGCATTTCTTTGCAGAGACATACTTGCCAAAATGGTATTGAGTTACAAAAACTCCTAGTTTCATGAATCAAGCAAGACATAAAGAACTGAGAACAAAGGAATGGAAAATAAGAAAAGCTCAAGAACCGAAATGGAAAAGAAGAAGAAAGGCCTGGAGAAACAAGCCTTAACCTCAGAGGAAGGATCTGCTGCAGAAGTTGAAGAGCACCTACTTTCTCCACATGAAGCAACACAGAAACCTGAAACACTGGATCTAACCGAAAATGAACCACACATGGATATAACAGATCAAATCAGGACACCAGAAAGATTGGTTAGCACCAATCAAAGATCCAATGACAAAAGACCAGACTTTCAGGCAATTTTTGATCATTACATGTTTGATGACATCTTTGATCAATGTTTTACTGACATTGTTATTCTTAGCCAAAATTAAAATGGATGGCTCAACTTCCCACTGATTCTACAACTCTTTGAACTGATGGTACTCCTTTGGGTTGCATTCCTTTTCAAACTGGTCATAATAACTACCTGGAATGGAGAGAAAGAATGAAGAACTTTCTTAAGGCTTACAACCTTTGGGGACTTGCTGATGGATCATGTACCTGGGTCAGCACTGTTGCAGCAAGTAGAGCAAACTGGTGTTTGCTTAATAACAGAGTCTATGGCAACCTTTGCATGTCTGTAGACTCCAACATCACTGCAAGACTTTCCACCTATGACAAACACTACATCATCAGTGGTACTGGAGCTGATGCTAATGACATCGTTAACTCCAAGACCCATGACACCTGGATTGCTCTACAGAATCTCTATCAAGCATCAGGGATTTCAGCACAGTTCAGCCTTTGAACTGACCTCAACAATGTCAAGATCAAGACTGACAGTGTTGAACAATTCACAAAGGACATGAATCATGTCTGAACTCTCATCAACAAGCTTGAAATCGCTGGAGACAATCAAGCTGAATCTGCTCAAGCCATGCATTGCATGGTTTGACTACCAAAACACCTCAATCATCTTGTGTCAAACCTGACACAATCCACTACTATTAGCAATCTTACCTGAGATCACATCCACGATGCTATTTTTGCTGAGATAAATCTCAGAAAAGCACAAGGAACACAAGGTCCTTCAAAAGGACATGCCAAAGTCATTGCAGATGCATCAAGTGCAACCGCAATTCTAACAAATCCTTTCAAGAGAGGGCCACCTCAACAAAATAGATGGCAATCTCAAACCATGGGACAAAGCACCAGTGAGCACACTCAAGGAAAAGGAGGGCAACAAGCCCAAAAGAAAGGATTTAGACGTGGTGCCTCTCAACATCAAGAGAAGAAGCAACAAAGGCACTTTGGTTATCAAAACTGAAAGAAAAAGACAGGCAAAGGAGGAGGATCTGGTGCAAAGATGGTAGAAGATTTTGTTGGAATGGTAGATGAAGCAGAATTTGAAGAAGAAGCTGACATTAGAGACTGTCCTAATCCTCTCAGCATCACCCTTAATGGTGAACAGAACGAAGACACCGGAATGAATATGGCTGGTGCACCACCTCAAGTATGGGATGCTCCATACACAGCACCACCCACATTCATTCAACTGGTGGCATCCCCCAATCCATCAATTATCTAGCTTCCAGAAGAGCCTATGCTCATCAGTAGGCCCTTTCTTATCCTGAAGCATACTCTGTCATTCTAACCCACTTAATCGTGGAGACAATCTGACAGAAGGCAGAGATTCTTCTAATCAAATGGAAGGAGGAGGTCAAACACTTCTAGTATGCAACAGGAGAAGAGATAAAAAAGGAGAAAGGAAGCAGATTCTATTTCAAGGAGGTTTAACCAATCAAACAGAAAACATAGCATGGGAAGATCAACCTCATTTGTATGCAGATCATCATAAACTCTATGGTTCTTTTGGCTATGGTTATTACCATCCAAACCAGGATACCCCTGGGTATTACCCAAGGAATGATTATTATGATCTAGACATAGGAGATCCAACAGATTACAATGTAAACCTTGAAGAGCAATCTACTTATGGTGACTGTTATACTGTGAGAGACAAGAACATGGGAATGAATGGCCTAGCCACATCTTCCTCAATACAAAATATATCTACAATCACAGCTTCCAAGCACAAGATCATTGGCTTGTTGACAGCAGATTTCTGATCATCTTTCACCATATATAGATGACTTTGCCCACATAGGGAACAGAACATGATATGCCAAAACTGCTGATAATTCACCTTTAATAGGATATGGACCTGGAAATGTTATCATTCAACAAGATGGTCAACCTCTGGTCACCCTAGAAAAAGTCTGGTACACACCAATAGCAAAAGAGCGTCTACTTTCACTTCCAACTCTCACTCTGCATGGCTTCAGATGTGAGATTGAAGGAAAAGAATCCAGAATTTGGAACAAGTGTGGTAGACTTGTGATACAGGCTTCTGCTTTATTACCACAGTCAAAGTTACATTGGTTTCAGTCATCTCAGATCACACCAATGAACCATCAAGCAGCCACACTGCAAGAAACCTCTTCATATGAAATATGGCACCAGTGCTTTGGACATACAAGCAACAATGCTTTAAGACATGGAGTCAAAAATCTGACAGACCTACCTCAATGTGCCATCCCCATGTCTTGTCCTCCTTGTAAAGGATGTGCTATGGGCAAAATGTCCAACAGATCCTTTCCAGACTCTTCAAAAAGAGCAACATGGACACTTGAACTGGTACACACAGATCTTATGGGTCCTTACCCTGTGGAACCAAGATCAAGAGCATGATATGTTCTCACATTTATAGATGATCACTCTGGTTTTGCACTTGTTGCATTTATCAGAGACAAAGCTGCTGCTGTACAACATTTCCAAAATATGGTTTCTCTGCATGGAATTAGTATACCCCATAAGAAGGGTCATCAGTTGATGTGGTCTGAGAGGAGTAAGAAATGTAGTCATGTCCTGAGACTTAACATGCAGGGGCCACTGGTCATATCCAGTGTAAAACAGCAAAAGGACTCAGAATGTAGTCCTATGCAAGAAATAGGGGTGTGAGTGTGTATCTCAACCCAAGGGGATTGCAAAGAAAGTGAAAAGAACTATAAGAAAGGCTTACTGAATGTCCACAGGACACTGGAAAACTCAAGTCTGGCTTCTCCCCATTCAGTAGGGCTAGAAAACCAACTAATCTTGCAGGACTTGAGGGAAACTTGAAGGGAAAATAAGGGAAAAGACTAGGGAACTGGACTTAGAGGCTTAGGAATGGTGATGGTAACTTGCACACTGTCTAGGGACAAAGTTCTAGGTACAAAAGTCTAATCTGGGCATATTTGAATGAAGTATAGTAAAGGAAACATGAAAAAGGCAAAAACCCAACTGAACCTGGAGTGCAGGAACATCAGGACTGGTGTCCGGAAACTCAGGTCTGAACATTGAATTCAAAACTAACCTTAGAACTTCACTGGCTTGACTTGGGTTGGGATGAATGGCAGTGGGACAGTCTTGGGTTTGGCAGGAGCACTGGATAGAGGCTATCAGACTGCAGAAAAACATCAGATATCACTGTAGGGAACTCTGGTTTCCTACACTGGCAAATAAGTCCATCATGGCACATACTGTGTGTCTGGCAAACGACTGCACCAATTGCTCAACAAATGAAGGAATGGACATGTTTCAAATGGTCACAGCATTCAGAGGCTGGAGGTCATGGACAAGGCAGAGACTCTTCTTGTCCTGCTTGAGGATGCAGAACCAATGAGAGTGGTAGGTGGTAGTGAAGGGTTCATAAACTCTGAAAGTGATCTGGTCTTTGATAATTTGAATGGCTTCTTGTTGCATGGCCAGTGGGATGGGAATGTTGCAAAGGATCCAGGGGGTATGTGGGACAGTTGGAATCTTGACCGATGGAAAGTACCACTTGTCAAGCCGACCCCACTCAGTTGGAATCCAAGTGAAGGCTTTCTCATGGATGCAAACTAGCCAATGAATGAGCTTCAACTCCTTAGAGAGCAGCCACTTGGTGGGGTCGAGGTCTACATAATTTGTCAGTGCATTCCTGCATAAAACATTGTCTGGCAATGAAATTGGGAGGATAGAAAGGTAAGGTTGGCAGTCTGAGTAGCAGCTCTGGTGGCAGATGTTGGAAAACCCAAAACTCCTCAGTCATGGGAGCAGGTATCAAGTGAACCTTCTTTACCACCAGCTTATATGTAAAGAAATGTCTGTCTGAATTGTAAAAGTAGAGAGACTGGAAAACACTAGCTAAATCAGGGGAAATGGATGAACAGGTCAAGGAGATGTAATGGTAATGAGATGAGTGTGAGGACAGGCACTCTGGGCTACCCTTGAAAACCCCATCAGGGCTTGGCTACCTAGGCTATGTGAGGAGCCTCTGGAAACTCAGCAGGGAAGCACTGTATTACAAAGATGAATTAAAGGCAAAAGAAGAAATAG
>JBBPTO010001279.1:0-16966 GCA_038094155.1 Pulveroboletus cf. aberrans | reverse complement strand
CTGGAGATCGAATGCGCATAGACGCGGACGGCGTCCTGTAGTGAGCCGCTTTACGACCGTCGATCGCGTCCTTGCATACTGACATCGCTTGTCGTCAGTTTTGAAGATCGTGCCAAGGTGAGACGGACGCAACCAACATACGATGGAACGATCGTGCTGATCATGCCGTCGGTGCGACAGGATACACTCAAGATCTCCGGGATGCAAGTGTCCCCGACGGAGATCGAGGAGGTGGTGCTGCAACATCCCGAAGGCCCCTTGATCGATGTAAGCGTCGCAGGCGTGAGCGGTGGTCGCACGGCGGACGAGCGTGTTCCTCGGGCGTGGATCCTGCTCTCACAGCGCGGCAAGGCATTCGGTGCGACTGAGGTCGTGACAAGACTTGACGCGTGGGTTTGCGAGAAGCTCAGTCGGTACAAATGGCTGAGGGGCGGGATCGGGATCGTCGACGAGGTTCGTTGTCTCTGGCTTCTAGGGTCGAATGCCGTTTTTGACCGACTTTTCGTGGGCACCGCGCAGATACCAAAGTCACCGACTGGCAAGGTGTTGCGACGCGTCCTGGTGGACGAATACGAGGCTGAGTTGCAATTGCATCGTGCTATCATCACTAAGCTGTAACCCGTGCATGATCTAAACGATGTGTGCATTATAGTACGAATGTAGGTTGGTTGAGCCCCCACGGCGATCCAACCATTCAGACTGAAGCAATTGTATGGATTACGAAGACCTTACGACTATCGGTTCTATTTCTACACATCTAAGCGGCCAAGTCTTTCGAGTCCCGTACAAACTCGAATTACAACAGAATGCAAAGCAAGCTCTACAATGGTGAATAAGGATACGGTTGTAAAATAGATTCAGAAAGAGGAATTGGGACGAAACGATTCAACACCCGGAATGCGAACTTATACCCCTCCGCCGCTCTTTTCGACCGGAATACGCTTCCGCTCCTTCTTGGTTACCTTGGCGATGCTCACCATCGATACATCCCTGAGGTTGCCACAGATCTGCAGAAAACCGTCAGTTTCAGCACACGCGCCCGTCCGAGCGACGCACCTCGACGAACTCGTCCAAATCCACCTCGGTCCGCCCTTCGAGACCTTCTTGAGCGAACACGTATCGATAGTCTGACTCCCGGAGCCCCTCGTACCCGGCGCCAGGCCATTCACGCGCGAAGGCCTCCAGGGCGGGTCGGATCGCGGTCGTGTTCATCCGCAACGTGGAGTCTGTTGACGACGAGAAGGCATGCCTATCAAACAGCTCCCCAAGCGCGTCGACCTCCCCCGCATCGAACTTGGCACGGCTGTACGACGGCCTGAACGATGACGACGTGGTCGGGTGAAAGGCGGTTGCGGCAGCTTGGGGCATAGACACTCCGACCAGCTTGAACAGCTGCCAGAACCCGCCCTCGAACCACGTCCGCCACGCCCGCACGCCTCCGACGAAGTTCCCGCCCGCGCTCGATCGCAATCCTGCTGCCGTTCCCGATCCTGGTGCGAGCCCCATGCTCGCCAGATACTGCACGCCGCGCGCGTACTCCTCCGTTTGCCTAGCTCGACTCCACCCGAGCTCCTTGCTCATGATCTCGATCACTCGCGGGAGCGCAACAAGTGCTGCTTGGGCGTCCACGAACGCGAGTCGGGTCCGGCGCGCGAGGACGTCTACGGCCGTACAGGCGTACTCGTGGCGCGTCGCATACAGGACCTCGGCCTCGACGTATGAGTGGTTGGGCGAGAGTCGCACCCCATGCACAGGCCACTGTTCGCCGGTCGGCTCCGATAGCATACACACCGTCCATGCGCGATCACCATAGTTTTCTGAGAGCTGTCTCGCCACGTCGGTGTCGAGGCCAAACTGACGAATGAGATCAGTCGTCATCCAACGACAGGAAAATCGTGAACAGAACGCACTCTCTGAACGAGCCCGATGAACATGTTTCGACTCCACCCATCGCTCCCGACGAGCCTCAGTTCCGCCGTTCGACATCTCCCCTGTGCCTTGTCTTGCAGCCCAAACAACTCCACTGCCTTGTCGACCGTCTCCTCTGCCATCGCTCTGTATGTCGTCCACTTGCCGCCCGCGATCGTGATCATGCCGGATGACTCGACACGGACCACGTGATTCCTCACCAACCCTTCCGTCCCTCCTTCGCTCGTGGCCGAAATGAGTGGTCTCAGCCCCGACCACGCGCTGAGCACGTCGCCCCGACGAACCTTGATATCTGGGCTGAGGTACCCTCGCACCTCGTCGATCACCCACCGGACGTCCTCTTCCGAAGGCATCACCTCCTCGCCCTGGGCGTTCACCTTGGCAGGACTATCGGTGGTCCCAGCTACGACGCCGCCTTCCCAGGGGAGGAAGAAGATGACGCGGCCATCCGATGTGGCAGGGTCGAGCAGACCCATGCGGGCCGGAGCGTAGTAGGCGGGAAGTGTAATATGAACACCCGAGGACGGCCGGACGATCGGCTTGTGCGAGGGGTTGTCGAGTGCGAGGAGCGAGTCAGCGTACGGGCCGGTCGCGTTAACAATGCCCTGACGGAAGGTAAGACGCGACGAGCGGAGACAAGCGAGGACGGACCTTGGCGCGGATATCGAATTCGCGTCCAGTGAGTTCGTCCTTGACCTTGGCGCCGACAACCTTTCCTTGCGCGTCCTTGTGGAGCTCGGTTACATTGCAGTAGTTGGCAACGGTCGCCCCCAGCTTGACAGCGGTCATAATCAGCGCGACATTCATGCGGGCGTCATTGTGCTGCCCTGTGCGGCGATGAGTGGTATGTGGAGTGAATGCGGCGCACGAAAGCTCACCATCGTAGTAAACCACAGCCCCAACTAGACCCTCGCTCTTGAGCATTGGAAACGTCTCGAGCGCTTTCCCCTTGGACATGAGATACGAACTCTCCATGTTCTCCTTCCCTGCCAATAAATCGTACATCTTGCAACCCGCATAATAGTAAGGGACCTGCCAATATCTGACGATAGGGAGGGCTCAGTATGAGACAAGAGTGTTGTAATGTTGGGCGCACTTGTACAAGGGGAGCATGATCGGGAGCATGTGCGAAAGATACGGCGCAGTCTGCAAGAATATCTTTCTCTCGTGCAGCGCCTCCCTCACGAGCTTGTACTGCTCGTAATCGAGCTCCATCACCGCCTTTTGTAGATAGCGTACCCCGCCATGTACCAGCTTCGTTGACTTGGACGACGTGCCTGTTCATATACGAGATCAGCGACACCAACGCGGACCAAGTTCACGCGACTACAAGAACGCACCCGAGCTGAAATCATTCCGTTCTACCAGGGCGACTTTGAGCCCTCGACTGGCAGCATCGACGGCGACGCCTGCGCCTGTCGCACCTCCCCCGACGATCAACAAGTCGAACACATCTTCCTCATCTCCTTCCTCTGCACGTCCGTTGCCACGCCCCCGCCCACCCCCGATACCGCTCCGTCGGAGGGTGTCCAACATGGACTCGCGCGAGGGCGGCGTCCACGGTGGTGGGGGTCGCCTCGTCTCCCGCGTCGACGCGGGATAGGCCGGTCCGGAGTTGAGATAGTAGTACCCGCTCCCTGCGAGACCGAGCGTCGAGGCCGTGACGAGCACGAGCGTCCGTCTAGAGAACAACAGTCGTCGGACCGTCATCGGGTGGAGCGGTGCACGCTGCGTGTGTGCGATTGGGACTTGGGATCTGGGAGAGGTGGGGCTCAACTGATGGTCGAGCTTGAACGTGGATCACAACCCGCTCGGTTGTTACGACGAGGCGAGTCGGTGCCGACGCGTTTCGGACTCGGAGAGGGAAAAGGACGGGTTTATAGGCAGGACTCGGGCTTTGGTACGGTCCGAGGAATGTTGACGTTCCAGCGGGACGCCAAGCGTCTTCGGGCACCGTGATTCGGATGCCGATGGGGGAAAGTTTTCCGAGTCTGCACTAGACCCTTCGTCGTCCGCTCGGTCTGATTACCGTGTGCACATTCGTTGGCGGCGATAAGCAACTTGTAGAACTGTTCAGGGAATCCAGCAGACCAGAGCGGAATCCCGACTTACCACTGTCGCATGATAAAAGCCTCGGTGCGGGTTCAAACCAAACATTCGCCTACCCCGATTGCCACGGCCCATCGGAGGACTGACTCGTCAAATCTGCGCCCAACGTACAATGCATTCCTCTATCCAGGAAGTACTGCAGTAAAAATATCAAAGAGAACGAAACGGCGCTACGACTATCTACACCTCCTCGATACTGTCCCGCACCGACTGGACCACGATCACCCCGTTTTGCGCACTCGCCGACATCACGAACGCCGCACCAACGTCCCCGATCGTGTTCCGCACCATCTCGTGCTCCGGGTATTTGACCTCTTCCACCAGCTGCTTCAACTCGTGCCGAACGTTCTCCCGCACGAACCGCTTCGACCGACCGACGACGACCAACAACCGCCGGTGTACCTCGCGCAGTTGGCGCGCACGCTGTACGAGTGCATGCAACGCGAGCGAGTCCGGCAAGTCGGAAAACGTCGTCCGGGAGAGCGCAGACCGCAACTGCGCATGTGACTGCGTATCCTGCGCATCCTTTTCAAACGTCGGCGAGGCATAACGGCTCCACGCCAAGTCGTCCGCCGTGTCCGACTGTAAGATGTACACCGTGTTTGGCTTTCCATAGATGCTGTTGGGGAACGTGATGGACTAGATCCAACAAGCGGTCAATCACTCGCGGTCGGAGGAAGGAAATGAGAAGACACGAACCGAGGTGATGGGGGTTCCAGGTTCCAACTCGCTTTTTTCGTCAGTGATGGCTAACGCAGGCTTCACTACTTCGGGCTGCTCGGATCGCTTTCCAACGCGAATGACCGTCGCACTTATCCTCGGGTTAGCGCACAATTGCACCACAAACTCCAATGCGAGCCGATCGTCCGGGCCGCCAAAGAAGGGGAACATGATGTGTTGCTGACCGTTCGTGCCCGCATTGTCACCCAGGTCAACAAAAAGTGCCACGTCCGTCTTGCTGTGCCTAAAGACCCCGCGAACGAAATGCGAGTAGAGCGCCGAGACGGTGTTGTCCTTGGACGAAAGTCCGAAAAAGGTATCGAACGGGTTGTGCTCTGGCCTCGTTCCGCGTGGTTGAGACAATCCAACTTCGGATGGATCCACAGGTGACCTTGAGGGAGGGATCCACGGAATGAGGACCAGCTGTGATCCGTGTCTTTGGGCATGGTCTGCCACGGCGTGCGCCGACTCGTCGTGTGGGACGACAGACAACGATGTCGAAACTGGCATGTCGCTCTGTTCGCCAAACATCTTGAAGACACCAACCAGGGGGTCAGTACTGATGAGCGCCTCTGTCATCGCAGATTTCATCAGCGTCGATGTACGTTCCGTCAGTTCGATGAGGCGTAGTGCGTTCACAGCAGTCCGTTTCGATCTCATGACGCGAGATGGGTCCTCGGTGGAGACAGGTAGGACGAGCTTCGTGAGCGCCATGATCCCAGGCATGTGCTGAAATTCATCAAGCACCACAGCGATCCGATGTCGCCAGACTTCGACCTCTGTTCCTTCAGATGTCTCGCTGATCGAGGGCTCTCTTTCAATATCCCCCTTGGATGCTTCTTGACGGATGTCTTCGCCAAGCCCATACGTGCGGTGTTTTGGGGGATAGATGAGATTGACGAGTGGCGTGGTCATGAACGTGAGGATCAACGCTTCCAAGACGAACATGGAGAACACTTGTTGGGTGAGGATCCCCGCAGACAAGCCGACGTTGAGGACGATAAGCTCGACCAGACTGCAAGACCGTCAGAAACCATAGGCTGCTTTACGCGCGAGACCTACCCTTTGCAACTCATGAGGGATCCGACGGCGGTAGCCTGGCGCCAACTAAAGCCAAGGAATCTTGATGAGAGCGAGCACCCCACGAACTTGCCGGTGAAGTCGAGAGAGGCACTAGCAAAGACGAATCCCCATACGGTCCCTGACATAGCATTTCAATGACAGCTGATACCGTCTCAAACATATACATACCAGTGTTGAGCAATCCCAAGTTCGTGTTCAGTCCGGATATCGTAAAGTACTGGACGGAATGTCAGAAAGGAGGAGAGATGGTCCAATTTTGTTTACTTACTAGAGGAAGGAAGATTATTTGTACCATATCTTCGAGCTTTTCAACAAAGGCGATGGAAATACCACCCTCACGGGGAATGATGACGCCAACGACGAATGCACCTTGAAGGGGAATCAATACCCGACATGTCAAAGCCATTCGACCACGCACCGAAGATGGCGTTCACACCGACGATGTCGGTGAAAAAAGCAGATGCCCAAAGGACAAACATGACGACCGTCATGTAGAACATGGTCGGTCCATGAATCGTGCTGCCCGTCTTCCTCGCGAGCCAAAGCAATACCCATTTGACAGGGAAGAGCAGGATCAGGGTGTACCCCACGCAGGTGAGGAACACCCCTAGCGCAGTCAAACCGGACGCAGCGTTCACAAAGGAGACCGCCAATGCTAGGAGGGTCCAACCGATAACATCATTCGCAACACCCGCGGACAGGGCGATGAGGCCAACCGTCGTGTCGAGCAACTTGAGTGCGGATAAAATGCGACAAAGGACGGGGAATGCGGTGATGGAGTATGACACGCCGATGAACAGCATGAAATACTTGGAGTTGGCGGAGGACGGGATGAAATAGTGGTATAGCGCGACGGACATGCCGCATCCAATGGCAAACGGAAACACCACGCCCGCAAGCGACACCACCACGGAGAGACGGGCATTTCGTCGGATGACGCTGGGGTCGATCTCGAGGCCGATGATAAACAGGAAAAGGCAAAGACCGATGTTGGCGGTGAGGGAGAGATACGAAATCGAGCTCGAGGGGAAAATGTGATTCGTGAATCCAGGTATCCGCCCCATTGCGGTGGGGCCTCGAGCCTCCAGTCAGCGTACGATGGTAGAACAGTGAGCTGCTTCACCTAGTAAGATGCCACCGAGGATCTCTGCAATGACACGGGGCTGCCTGATCTTTCCCAAAATGAACCCAAGTAGTTGGGCCATCATAATGATAATACCTATTCGTGTATGAGCGCGGAAGTGTGATAAGAAATAAGGAGAAAGGACTGAAGTCGGCGCACCAAGTTGAATGATCCATAACCTCAAGGGATCCGAAGGATAGTAGCTAGCTGGATCTTGACCGGTAAGGAGACCACCCTTGAATAAAAAAAATTGAGCGTCTGCGTTGTCGAGTACAATCATATCGTACACACCTGGCCCTGAACTGCCCGTTTGCTGAAGAGGCCCTGGAGGGCAGAAATGGTGGCAGCTGAAAACTCGCCCATAGCGACTTCCACAGCAATGGCAGAGTTGTTACGGTGGCGTCGACCCAACTGTATATAAGACTGGTCGGTGGGAATTAGTACGGGAATGGATGGTGTGTGTGGGCGGGCTGTGGAGGGTTGCGAAACAGTTTACGATACGTCACGGTGTATGCTTGAGTGACCACCCCTGTCTGAATCAGCCCCTCATTGATCGTCATGTCACAACACCCACGCCGCTGTCACAAGCAATTAAAGATCTAATGAATGAATGATGTGACAGAGGGGTCTCCCATGCAAACATCCACTTGACCAAGTTTGAAATTCTGAGTTTCGGAGGCGTGAAACGCGAAGAACAAGTTTTTCCGATAAAATCTAGAGAACACATAAAGGAAGATGAGTTTATGCCCAATCGAGCATTTCATCACACTGAAACCCTGAGGCCCGGGGCTGTGTGCCACATGCCCGAAGACGGCCCGACTCTCCCAGGTTCAGGAACACTTAGAGCCTGGCATTCAAGTGACGAGCGCCGTATCGTTGTTCCTCGCCGGCATTGATAATTTTATAACTTGTACGGCTGATAGGGTATGATGCAACGTGATTGCGCCGTTGAGCTTATAAACGAGCGCCGCCCTGCCAGAGCTGGTTTCGTCATACCTTGGCGTGGTGCCTTGTACCTGTGAACTAGAGCTTGACGTGTTGAGGCCCATTCTTTTCATGATTCTAATCGACACATACAGTGGCCCGACATTCCAGTGGAACACACGAATCAACTCGGTGACCAGTCGCCACAACGTCACAGAATTTAAGTCCACGGACCCGAGCACTTTGAGTACCCAGACCGGACCGAGTCCAAGTTTTGAATATGATCTCAGTATTTTGCCGCGGATTCTGCTTCGACCTTGTCGAGAAGCACGGATACACCAAAGGGTTTCACCGTCAGAACTACTGATAGGCTGGCTAACTCCGAAACGTACGTCTTCGATAAATAAGTATCAAGACACAGACGATGATCCAAGACTAGCGACCAAGCCGCCTCAAGCCCGTGTGTCCCATTTTCGACTGCAGAAAAATCCCCTCTTGATCGAAGTGGCGACAGGCTTTGGGTGAGATCACTCCACGTACCTTGTATCGCGGCAGCGTATTGTTTATGTTGACCTTTTTGTCCGCTGAAATAACGGGTGTACACTGCAGGCAATCATGGAAGCTACCCAAATACAAGACACGATACGCGGACACGTGCTCCAATCAAGCGAACGCCGCGCACAGTCAGCGCCCAGCGCTCAGCTCTTGCGAAACCGTAGGCTATGCTGGGTCCCCGGGTAACCTGTGCTAGACAACAGTGGACAACCCGATAGTCATAAGCCCGCCCATCAATACGCCTCAAACGCGCCTAGACATATATACCCGGGCATACCATCTTAGGCCAACAAAACCGCCACATCCACTCCACGGCCGGACAGGAGCCGCCGTGCCGCCATGCACGGGCGTCCAATGGGGCCCCGTTTCGCCAGACTAGTGGACTTGACCAACATTGGCAATCTTTGCGATCAGCGTCCACGTCCACTCCTCCAGGCCATGACACGAGGTCTCTGTCGTGGAGGGTTGTTAGTGGTGATAAGAACATCGAGGCCGGGGTGGCATGGTCGGGTCCACGGCCTAGACCCTCGGATATAAGAAAACAGCTGCGACCAACACGAATGCTATTTAAACGCACTGCGCCCATTTCCCGAAACGGCTAGCATCGCAGCCTTCTTTGGTCGCGAAGGTTGCGGTGGGAATGGCAAAACGTTTCCTTGTGGCGGCGTTTTGTGTTGAGCGTTTTGTCACTGAGCAATGTGGTGCAACGCGCGCGCCAGCCGTTAGTGTGATTGTACATGCGACGCTTGTTCAATGAGAGTTACTAGTCAAATGCACGTTTGAGAGTAAGACATGTCTTGTTCATCGCGTGTTGTGACATTTATAGCATTGAGAACGTCACCGTAACGTTGACGTTGGGGGGGGCAAGTTGACAATATCGCAAAACAAGATCTACGTTAAAATGCTCGATACTATGCTCAATGGTCGATAGAATAGGATGCACACTGGGTGCGGTGGGTGGAACGATGTCCGGTGGTCGGCAAGGGGTGGCCGGCAAACGTTGGACAGGTGGTGCTGTACGTTTTTGGCTAACCCGAACATGCACGTGGATGCACTCCTCTGCGTAGTTGCCGAGCGTATTTAACCTGCCCGAATTGGCTTTTCTTCCCATCTCCAAATCCTCATCCCACACCCTCACAAGCAAGCAAGACGATGGAGCCCACCAACAAGACTACCGTCAACCAGCCCCAAGCTGCTATCCAAATGAGTACGCCATCAAGTTTGACCTGCTTTGGGGCAACCTCACTGAACAGCCTCCACAGGCGTTACGAACCCCGCTCCAGCCAGTCGTCAGGAGCAACATCACGCCAAGCGTCTCCGTGGCGGTGGTGCTGGAAAGGTGTGCTGTTCCCGTCCCCGGACGGATCATGTTTGCAATGTTAATGTCACCCATTTCAGGATTGCTTCCTGGCTGCCCTCGAGTGCTTCCTTTGCTTTGGTACGTTTTTCTTGGTAGTCCCAATTCATAGAATTGACGGGGATGTCGGACAGAGTGCTGCAAGGTACACAAGGTCAACCGTGTGTTCCTGGTTATGGACCCTGACACTGTTTGCAGGACTGCTGCGAGTGCGCCGCTGACATCATCTGTGTGTCTCTGTCCTCTTTTATTGGTAGAGCTTCGCTGATCCGCACGCTCAGGCTGCCCTTGCGAGATGTGCTGCTAAATGCCAAAATGGATCAATCTATGTACAATGCCGTGTTGATTGTTATCGACCTGTCCTGTGTTGTATTTTGAATTGCAGCTGCGTTGCCGATCAACTTTGAGCTCAACTGATAATCAGCGGCGTTGAACATGATTCAAGCAAAACGCAAGCATCGTCCAATTTCGATCTTCCGCTCTGTTCCCAAAATGTGGTGTTTGGGAGGTGGGACATCGGTGTCAAACTGGCATTGGTGATTTGTCTTGTACTGACGTCCATGAGGAGCACGTCCAGTCCCTCCCGGTATCATATGAACAGTTTTGCGATATGGATTTTTACATAACCTTATGGTTAATTTATTGGTGTTTCCTGTGCATTTTATCTTTTCACTGGGTGTGTCCGTGCCCTTGTTGATCTCTACAGTTTACTTCATCCGATTCGTTCTTGTTGGGCGATGCTTGAGTCGTGACTCCCTGCATAAATATTGTGTTTGTTCCGATGGTGAGGAACAGGTCCTGTGTTGTCCGAAGATTTCACTAATGGGCTTCGGATTAAGGATGTAACCTCGCCAAAGCTTGACTATCGTCCTTCACAACCGTGGTCTCTGATCGCTCCGTACGCCAAGCGCACGCTAGCAAGAATAAGCCAGCGCAATCATCTGAGCTTCGATGGACGAAACCGCACTGGTAGGAACACGAGCCGCGGACTCGATACTCGGAGGACCGGTGCAAAATGATCGCATGACGCACGCAACGAGAGGGGGTTTACACGTGCTGTTCTTGGATTGGACATTGCAATCCCATCTCAATGATGATAGGAACTCTCGAAGTCGTTAAGGCCCATCAGAAGGGTTTTATATGGCTCCCTTATCTGGAGGTACCCTCGATTCTTTATCGTCAATGGCCCTCCGATAAGCTATCTTTAACGGAGCTAGTCTCCCGTGGGCAGGAAGGTGGTCGTCACGGTGTTGCCGTAATTGGATCTGATACGGTGAGTGCATTCGTCGGCACCATGACGGTTAAGATGACTGGTCGGTCATTAAAAAGCAGCAGGTGTGCGAGCCGATGCCCGGGGGATCTTAAACGGAAACCTATGGGGGTACGGTCCGTTCGTTCTGCGCTAGATTTCTAGACTGAGGCCAGGTGGCACGCATATCCTCGGGCTCGAGGCCGCCTCCTTCGTTGTCCTCCCAACTCTGTTTTGCTATCGATACCTGTTTATGGTGTTCGGTCGTGACCGCGTGTACATTTGAGGGTGTAGCTTCCTTCTTTGGCGGGTGCTCGATTCATGTGACAAATCAGTCCTTTCCTACGCGGGCGACGTCCGGTGGAACGGTGAGAGTGACCCAACGAGCGACTCAGCTGGTGGGTTCCCTCCGAGTTCCAACATTCTGGACATACGCGAGTCAACATGCTTTCCATCAAACACGATCATGCTTCAGGTCTGTAGTAAGAACGAAGTTATGTGACGCAACGCCTGACTAACGGTGAGCACGGTGGATGTTTTCAATGACTGTCGCTTGCAGTCGATCGACCATTGCCACCTTTCAGATTGCGCATAATGTTATCACAAGGAGTCCCGTCCCGAATGGCCACCTCGCTTATGGTTCTCCAAGGGCAGGCTGAACATTAGACTGCATGCACACGTGACGTATATCTGGGCGACATGGCTCGTCAACAGGGTTGGTTTTTCATCAAAATTGCGGCGCTCTTTCCCGAGGACTCAGGATATACTTTTGTTTCGCGCTGGTCTGCATCGTCCGCGAGTTCAGTCGCACATACTACTTGGCTTCTGAATCCGAGGTAGCTCCAAACATTCTGTTCTCGTGGAGTGAGATGTCCCTTTATCAGTTTATCTCGTGCAACAACGTCACTATAGATTATCGTCACGCGCGTGGGCCGACTGGTAATGCCCTGCAACAATGTCGATAATCCTCATCCCCAATACAATCACGCGAGGGCATCGACTGAGTTGGTATTCCTATCAGAAAAAATTCAAGTAGTGTGCAGTCCTGAGCTCTCGATTGCAGACTCGGTTCAGCATCAGTATTCGTCACTGGAGGACAACCATGGTGACTTATGGAGGAATAGCATAACATATTGTCCCATCCTTAACTCTCGGAACGGCCCGCGATTTACAAACCCAGGCGAAACAGCGGCTCTATTGTCTCCTCGGTAAGTCAGCCATATTGGGCGGTGTTGCTCAAACAGTTGAACCACAGAAGGTGTGGACATGTGCGAACCTCTTGGACTTAACCTTGAGACTTGAAGGTCTAGGTCCAGGGAGATATTCACGGGATAGCAAGTACTAAACGAAATCGAACGACTCCTGACGTCCAGTTAAACGGTGAGTATTCGGCAGGGCCGAACGTCTCCCGCAGCTGCCATTTACGATTTGTCGATAGATTCTTTTCCAATGCCAGAGGAACGTGAATACCACTTTGGATACGTTTGCAGCGCAGCCGCCCTGGAGACACAAGCCCTCGCCGCTGGGCAAGAGTTGACTGGGCACACTGCGCGTCGTTGGGGTTCGTTTCTCATCGCGAAAGCTGGTCTTCAGAAGAAAGCTATCGTGCGTTGCTTCTTCAAGAACAGGAAGATGTATTTCTGTTTCGCCTTGACCTGCAATGTCCGCGACTTTAACTTGCCCCGTCAACCACCACCTCCCGAGGAATACGAGCCATTGTGAATTGTGCTGGCTGCAACTAGACCTGCCAGATGGTACCAAACCTTTCCGAGTTCGTGAAGTAAGTTGAACCTACTATCTGTCTACCCGCCGCTGACAGTCAGTCAAGCAGGGACGCCATCGCAGTATCACAGCATTATCACCTTTTGTGTCGTCAGGCGTATGTAGCTTGTTCTAAGGCGAATATTGTATTCCGACACGTATCCGGTAACGGTGTCACACCTAGCCTGTGGACTCCCATTTATTTTGTCGGAAGCCGTTTACCCAAGTGGCATCTTGTGCATTGTTGATATTGTGCCACTGGCTTGAGTCACTGAACGGTCGCGATGCAAACCAGTCGTCATAAATGAATGGTGAGCCGCCAAACCGAGATCAAAGCCATGTAGTCATTGTCGACAAGCTTCCTGTTTGCGTAGCCCATCTCCTGCGAGTGGAAAGACTCCGATAGAGAGGGCCATAATAACCCTATTTCCCTCTTCATCCTTGAAGAGGTCCAGTGACTGGCACACGGCAACGTACCCTTTGAAGCGAAAAATAGGCGTAAGCGGATGGAAAGTTACCGTTCTGTGAGTAGAGTCAGTTTAACATCAAGGTCCACACGGATTTGATGATGAAATGGCGTAAGACTCAAAAGAGGCTGCATCGTACCAGTGCGCAGTCACTGATCCCATGGGGGCTCCAGTGGAACCAAATGGACCAGGTCGCAAGGCGTCCATGCCTAGAACGAGAATTACAGCGCAAATTCGAACAAGGCAGAAATTCTGGCATTTGGGCCACTCCAACAGTAGGCGAGTTGTGAATTCGAGTCGAGTTACGGTAGTCTGGATAGTTAATCCTACCATCTCGCATTTGACAAGATTATAGCTCGTTGTTTCTCTCTGCAGACAAAGGGTAGCGTGCAACACCGTAGCATTCTGCTAACATTACCCCTACGTGACGTCTGCGGTCAGATACAGTTGGACTGATGAAGACACCTCACCTCAATATGTTTTGTACCATCTCGGAGGTCTGGTTGCACCCAACACAACGCGTAACGACTCATATTCCTCGGGAGGGGGTGGTCGGTGGGGCAAGTTAAAATCGCGGACGTTGCAAGCAAGAAACAGATGTATATCCTGTCGTTCCTGCAGAACAAACGCACGGCGACTTTGCTCGAGAGACCAGCTTTCGCGATAAGCGATGCAGCCCAGTGACGTGCAGTGTGCCCGTCCAACTGTTGCCCAGCACAACGGCTCGTGCTTGTAGAGCAGTTGCTCTGTAGGCGTATCCGAAGTGGTATTCACGTTGCTCTGACATTGCAGAGTGAGCTGGCTGATGATGGATGGGTCGAAGACAGCGATCAGTGCGGATAACTTCAGTGCTCACGGTTGGGTAGGCGTTATGTGGACGTTGAGTGGTACTGACTTGGGCCGAGCGTTTCAGCTGTTCGGGATCCACGAACCGGAAGATATCTGATATTTATGGTGAAATCAAAAGGGACAAAGCAAGCATATTGTGTCATGGTACAGTGGGTTGACGAGAGCCCAGCGGCGCTGTCCCTCTTAGTTCTTGCGTCGGTTGCACAAACAATTGAACCACTCCACCCAAATTGATCAGTGCGACTCATTCTATTCAAACGGTGCGTACTCAGTCCACATACATTGATCGTCACTTTTAACTCATTTACTACCAGCCATCTCTCTCCCGAATGGCAGAACGTGAATATCATTCGAGTCGGATACGCGTGCAGAGCCACCGCCGCCGGTGAAGAGCTGACTAGGCACACCGCACGTCTTTGGGCTTCATAGTTCGTCTCAAAGTCCAGTCTTCAGAATACAACCATCTTGCGTCGTTTCTCCAGGAACGAGGAGATATATCTGCTTCGCCTTGGTGTGCAACGTTCGCGATATTTTCTTGCTCCACCAGCCACCGCCTCGTGAGGAACACGAGTGGTTTCTGGTTCTGTTGGACGCAGTCAAGCCTGACATAGTGAAGCGGGTCCCTCCCGCATTTCCTCTTTACGATGAGTCTGACAGCCAAAATCCAGTAGGGAGGACAATTCCATGGCACTTAGTCTCGTGTTGCAAGTGGCTCTAATCCTGCTTTGTGGGATACTCTCCTCAGCGTACATCTGTTTTGCCTTGGCGTGCATGTCCGGGATCTCAACTTGCCCACCGCCTCCGGAGGAAACGAATCTTTACGGATCCTCTTAGGTGCGACGAAGCCTGCGAGATGGCACTAGACGTATTGAAGTGGAATGTCCCTCTTTATTAGTTCGCTCACCTCTACTAATAACCGACTATACGTATCTTCGATAGCTAGTCTCGCTGTCTGAGCTATATATGTTTCCCGAACCTTGCAATGGGTACACCAAAAGCAAACCCGAATGTTAGAAGAGCCATTGTTTATAAAGCTCCTGAAATGAGATGGCTTGGAGCTCAGCTGTGGCACGAGTAACCCGCCTTGAGCTATGCTCCGCTACAATGTTTGTTGACATGACCGTGCCTGCTCAACACCAGAGCATGTAGGCACCCCGCAAACGGCAGAAAATTTTTGCAGTGTCATTTGTCGGGTTTGAGCGGTCTGCTGCTCGAAGAGGGCTCTGTATCTGTAGCTATTATCATTGTGAGGTGGTGACGCAGTCCAGCTCGACTCCGCATCTAATCTGCCGGATGGGTCAAGCATAGAAGAGTTTCGCCCGGATTCGCGAGCGTCATGATACACATTCTCGAACGTACGCCACCATGATGTCTTTTGCTGAGCGTGCGACATCGGAATCAACTTCCTTCAGAAATCATCCTGCTTCGTTCGAACACTGGTCTCCAGCCTGAGACTTCTACCCAGTTCTGTACCAATGCGGGCGGCCAGCAACGCCACTGAAAGGAACAAAAGTGAGAAGAAACAGATATAACAAGGATAGTGCATACGGTACGAGAATACAAATCGTGCCATGATACAACGCCCCCCCTCTTCTTCCGTCGGTTTCGTTCCTGGTCCTCCAAAATGAGACGTTCGGAAGAGGACACGGCAGCTATCGGTTGTTTCCAGTATCCGACGGCTTCAAGTTGGCGGCAGCGGTGGTCCTGAAGACATTGGGCGGCTTCAGCGGGTCGGCGCCCGACTTGATGGGATTGGATTACACTTCACAGACATGCTAAGATTCTGCAGCGGGCACGGCCGTCGATTTCATGGAGTGTGAGGACGATCTTGTCGGTGACTTCCCTCTGCAGCGTGCGATCCTCGGGGAGCACCCCCACACGGTTTTCCCACGGTTTTCTCATCTTCACTTCGTCATCGTTGGACAACGTCGTCCTGAGAGAACATCAATTGTGCACTGGCGGGTTCTATTTCACGGTAACTTCCACTGCCAACTTTCAACTCTGGTGAACACCACGCGCGGGTCTGTGGAATCTTGATGCACTGCATGCCGGTACGATGCTAGTGCAATTATCCTCATCGGGTCGTTTACAATATGATCATCATCATCGTGGATCGTGTGTGCGGACGTAACCTTTCGGTATTGTCAAGGGGGTTTCAGGGTCTGTCGTCTGCGAAACTGAGCGCGACCGTCCCGCATTCCATAGTCATCCATATCCTCAAGTTGGACGCCGCTCTTTTCCCAAGTCCCACGTAATATACTCACACGTTTCCCGGCGCAATGGGCCCGGGATGCATCTGAGGAGGGGGTGAGTCCCGTCTCATGACATTGTATACGTATAACCGGCGATCCACACATGTTTGAAAGGCGCGCAGTTATTTCAAGTTAGACCGGAATCGTGACAAGACACGAGAAGTAACCATGTTCTTGATGTGTACTGTCTCGGACACAAATACTGCCATCCGGCATCCGTGTCACCAGTCCACACACCCTCTGCTCGACCTATCATTTCGTTTTCTCCCTGCCAGTGACTTCCTTGATTATACGTTCTCCGCTCTCAGGATTTAGTAGTATGCATTTCGTGAGCCAGTTGACGAGTCCAATCTGAACGATTACAGACCGGTCAAGGGTTCCAAACTGGTCCAGAATGCCTCAGGGTTAATCGTTCACAGATTGAGCTTCAATCTCATCTGGGTATGTATACTGGGACTGACGATCATCCTCTTTGTTGGTATCATGCGGTTATGCCGGGCCATTATCACTCGTTTGACCAGTTTGTATGTCCACGGCCACTGGCTGCAGGACTCGAGACTCGAACACACAAAAAAAGCAGAATAAACT
>JBBPTO010001278.1:0-16986 GCA_038094155.1 Pulveroboletus cf. aberrans | reverse complement strand
AAATGGTCCCCTTCTTCATGAGACACACACCTAATGAGATCATCCATAGTCTCATTGTGAACCAAGGGGCTACCACTACCAGAGATAATTGTCTCATCAGGCTCATCTTCCAACATGACATGGGCATCGAGCTTTGCTCCATGTGTGAAGGTAAGCCAGCATTTCCTGAAATCATATTTCAACATTTGCAGAGCTTCCATGAGCGTAGGGCCGATCCAATTGTGTTTCTTTGTATCAGTCTCTGCACTTGATGAAAAAACATGTTCACAAGGAACAGCCTAGATGATGCCTGAATTGGGAGATAGTCCATAGCAATAGCAAAAATCATAGAATAGCTGTGCCATTTGTTCTGTAAATTACTGCAAGCAGTAAATAAATATAATGATAGCATGCAGAACAAGTATACTCACCTCCCAGAATCTCAGAGGATCTGAGTTTTCTTTCCAGAGGTCACCATTGACATATGAGTGATACTCTTTATCTGTCGTCAGACTCATCACTGCTTCCCATGACCAAGGAGTGGATTGTCTAATTCTCATGTCTTTGATACTGAATTGGGCCACGAGCAAGTTGATTGTGTGGACAGGCGCTTTGGGCTTCAGCTGGGTTGTCACAGATGTTGGGGTTTTCTGTCAGTATTCTTGCATCTAGTTCATGTTAGTATAACTGTATATTTGTATGGAACATATCATCTACTCACCAACTGTAGGATCATCTCCTCTGCAAATGCAATGAACTCATCATCCATCCCAGTAGTTTCTAATCCAGGACAAGTGTACAGCAGGATCAACAACTGTGACTATTAGTTAGTTCCAAGTTATTTGTGAAACTGATGACTTACACATGGCAATTACATATGCATGAGTGTTGTCCATATGCTTGTAATATCGAGTCACCCAGTCAAGTCTGACATCTATCCATGGCTTTACATGAGTGTTTGTTGTCCCTAGCATTTCCCAGGCACTCATGAAGAGCTCAAAGCATGGAACGGCACTCCCAAGGCATGGCAGACTCTCGCTAAACATGCATTGCTGAACCTTGTGAGGAACATGTCCAGTCCGTTTATTAGCAATCCATATACACTGCATAATGAAAATCAACCTGGAGGATGAGCTCGAAATCTCCTGGAACCACCCAGTGTGATGGGGATAGTGAGTATCCTCGCAGTTCCCTTTGATTTGGAAGTGCAAGGAAGTAGTCAATAGCCTGGAAGGTGTGGTAGTTGAAATGCAACCAATGATAGGATTGTTGCAATACATACCAAATGCAATGCTTGAAGGTGATTGATCATCGCATATGTAGAATTCCAGCATGATTTTTCATCATGCAAAAGCTCCAGCTCTGGAACCTCTTTCACCTCGCTCATAGGGCCTTTGAACCAATTCTTTAAGTTCCCCATCTTGATAGTGTCCATAAACTCATCATGGTGCAGACCCGATGCTCGAATTACCCAGACAATATTGTGGCCCATCACTATCGGATTTGATCGAATGGCCTCCACATATGTTTCGCATTCTTCAACAAAGGCATCAAGCCATGCTTCAGCAATGTCAGTAAGATCAGCATCTCTAAAGCTTCGGATAACATGAGTCATGCAAATATGCATGACATGAGGGAAGCACATGATGAGGTGATCATGTGCATTGAATTCTACGTCACATGCATGGAGAAGGATTTCCAGTTCTTGCATACAAGACTTGTTGTTACTCACATTGTCCATGGTGAAATGCCCTATCTAAAGCTGCCACAATGAACATGCATGGTAGGAGACATCAGTCATGTTGGTGATATTGTAGGGATTGATACTTACCTTTGCTGTAACCTTTGACCGATCCAAGAGGTAAAGAATAGTTTTTGCGAGAGACTTGCCCATGTGGTTGCCACGTGTGCGATGGAATGCTAGCAATGCTAACTGCATCATCAAAGTTTTCATACCATGCTCTTCTGCAATCCAATGTGCAGTCATTGCTAAATACAGGGACTGATTGTCACTTGACCATATATCAGTCATGTATGAGATGTGTCCAAGACCGAGCTACAGAGTGGAAGCCGGTCAGTGGTGTTGTGAGTAGAACAGCACATAGACTACCTCTAGGTTGCTCCTCAAAACCATAAAATATTGCTGCCATGCCTCGATGATGTCTTCATGAATCTTTGCATGGTGCAGAATTTGAGAGTCCTTCAGCTCTTGGTGAAGAAGCAGGAGCTGTCAAAATTCTTTGCATTCAACAACATTCAGAGACTGTGTGCATGTTAGAACTCAGAGAGTTCAAACGAAAATCACCTGTACCTGGTCATCCACAACAATGAAAGCGACAAGATGTTTATGCAGTTCTTTCAATGAGAATGGTGGGATAGATGGGCCTTCACCAAGGGCTGCACTATCTGCAGGCAAAAGCTCAGCCTGGCAAGGAGGAAGGGATGTGATGGATTTGCCATCTTTCAAAATATCATGGAGCTCGCTTAAGGAGTAGCCACATGCTATTGCATTCTTGACTCTTTCAATACCAATCGGCCATCTGTTTGCCTCTGCCAAGACAAGGTACTCTAGAATATGGAAGTGATTGATGTGTGATCATAGGATAGTTCTTCCAGTAGTAGTGGCATACTGCCACATATGATCACACTTGCACTTGTACATTCGAGCCCAGCCGACTGGATCAGCATCATGAACTTCCCTAAACAATGAAGGTGGTATGACTAAGTGGTGTGGATGCACAAAGTCAGGAGAAACTTGCCTGCAATAGGTGCATACCCTACCCTTCGCACTTCTCTCAAAGAAATGCCAGATGTCTGCTGTGGTGGGAACATTAACTGGACCACTAGCTGGATCCGCAGGCATGATATCATCACCCTCCCTTCCAGTGTCCAGGGGCTCAGACAGTTCATCATCAGTGTTGGTACCAGAGGCCATTGATATCAATATCCTCCTCTTTGAGAGGCTCCATAGGCCGTGCACCTGCTTGTGTGGGGAGTAGACCAGAAGCATTATCCATAGATCCTGAACAAGAACAAGGTACAGGGATTCCACCCCAGCTGCCAGACACTGATCCTGAACATGTCCGAGCTTGGGCCCTCTGTGGCTCCAAGAATGGGCAACAATCTTGAGGATGTGAAGCATGAGACATGAGCAAGCAAGAGACTGGGGCTTGAAGCTGAGGGTCAACTTGAAACTCAGGTGATTAAACAGCTCGACTTATAACTTCATATTGCACCAACATACTACATTACAAGTCATGACACATTGCAACTGCATTGAATATCCTAGGCCCAGAGCTAGAGTACATGAGATAAATGGATTGGATCAGTTAGACATGACTCAACTCAAACAATCCAAGCATAAGTGCATTTGACCTACACTGACTGGACCACTTGAGTCCAGCCAGAAGGACCAGATTCTTCAATGAGATGATGCTGGTCACTGAAACTTGAACATTTGGCTTCTTACTTATGGGACCTGCCAGTGTCGACTCAGCACTTTTGTATTGTGGACATTCGTAAGACTAACTCAACATGTTGCAATGCAATTGGTTCCGCTTATGGACCCAACTTCTTCGGCTGAGAGACTGATTTGGGATATGATTTCATAGTGCACAAGTGCTAGCAGGATATTCAGAGGGGACTTGGCATGTCATTTACAAATGAACACATTCTGTAAGAAGGCCACAGGTATCATCTGAGCATCATTGCATTGTGCAGGAACAATTCAAAAATTTCTTGTCATCACGTGACTCATAAGCAGTTTATTTACTTAATCACAATGACAGTATATACATGAACCACTACTTGCATGACTTGCCCCGCTTCACACCTTTCTGGGAAACTTTTTTTTTTACAGTCCAGTGCAAAGTACTTGGAAAAGGGACCAAGATGGCAGGTCGCTTGCTTGAGGGACCAGCTTTCTGCATCACATCATCTGCCTTCCATTTGCACTCTGCTTCTGGATTCAGACACAGCCATCTGAGATAGTGAGCATGAGCAGTGTTGTAGAGGGAGGCTTGCAGGTCCCGCATCAGTAGTGACCAGTCAACAGAGAACGTCGCAGAGCCAGCTTGTGAGCAAAGACAATTGATCTTGAGGAGGTCGGTGCCAGTCATCTCCATCATTTGAATAAGCTGTAAAATAAGACGCTTGGCTGTGGCATTGAGGACATTGTCCACTTCACCCATGTCTTGCTTGGGAAACAATGACTGGAATAGATCAGTGTCAATCATGACCGACAATTGACTATTAGTTACCCCTTGTGCAAATATTGGGCCCCTGTTCTTGAAATTAAAGCTACCATCTGTTCCACGAAGGAACACACGGAAGGTGACAGATTTGACCAACAACCAAGTAATGCCTTCAACCACAACTGAATCAAGGGAGTAAGGCAGGACACTCAGTGTAAAGGTGGAACGAGTAAGTGGTGGGCAAGAGTGAAGGGGATGGTCAGGGGAGGGGAGATTGTGACGCACCTCCCAGATGGAGACCATGACTGCACAGTCCAATTCAGGGACAATGCTTGCTGCTAACTTTAGCTGTCACTCCATCTCACGCTGCAATGAACTAAACCCAGACTCGCCCACCCAAAATGGTATCAGACTCAAACTGGGAGGATGAAGTGGGCGCAGATCGAGATGTAAGTCTGGGATGATAATAGAGTCCTTGTTCTTGATGGCAAGATTAAAGTAGTTGGCCCAAGTGACATCGCTGTCTCCATCTAGAGATAGCTGCCAAAGTAACATATTGATATGCTTAGTGAGATGCACAAGAGAAACCTCATGAATGGGGTAGGAAGGCATGGCGACAAGTGTGTGGAGATTGGAATCGTATAGTAGTCTGAGAGATGGGTAAATACACATAGCCAAAGAATGAGGAATGTAATCACTTCGCAGATGTTTGATGTTGTTTGCGCTCAGTACATTGGAAGAGTATGAAGTTGAATTCAGCTGGTGAAAGCGTGTCAAAAATCTGAAACCAAATGAGGCAGATGTGGAATGAGGCAAGTGTCATGAACCTGTATATCCAAAAATGATTTTGTAAGGGCTTGGATGATGGCGACAATGCTCCAGGTCAACCATGGGTTCTTCAGCTGCTAGATGGAAGTTGAGGGTGGTGTAAGTGCTAAAGTTGGTGTCAGGCAACAGCCTTGTGGTAGGCTGAACTCATGGTGGGTCATGTAGCATGTGTCCTGGGACAAGGGTAGGTGTCTCTGTGATATAACTATCTTCATCATTGATTCAATTCAATTCAGATTTTGTGGGGTCAAATTCTTCACCCAAGGAGGTCTGGAGTGACTTGACTTAGTCCAGTAGCTAGAATGCATTGGGGAAGGTGTGGAAAGCCTTTCACTGCAGGCCATGGTAGATAAACCCCTCAAAGTTACCTTGTTGAACAACTGGAGTGCTAGGGGCATCCATGGCAGAGCATGAAGGAGTAAAGAAATTGAGGAATTGGTTAAGTGTAGCTTGGGTGGACAGGTGGAGGTCACCTTTGCTACAAAATCCTTCTGCTGACCTATCTGACATAATCAGTCTATGGCATGGTATATGCAGCACTGTTGAGATCTCGAATCATGACAGATATATAAGTGAAGTCCCTGTGTATTGGAGTAGCACAGAACCATAAATCAGTTCTGCACAATTCAGAGTCCAGATGAAGCACATTGCAAAGTGACAAGGGTGCTGCAGCTGGTAGCCTGGGAACATAGCATGGAGAGAATGCCTACTCTCATGGTGAGAGTCTCACCATTGCATGTATGTGAGTCATTGACACAATGCCAGTCACCAGTGACTACTCAGTGACTAGAGGATCTGATGTGACGCTATAGTTGAATGAAAATAAACATGCAAGTAGACTCACACAACAAATATGAGATGCCACCCCACAATGATGAGCCTGACTCGGAGGATGGCCATGGCGCCATGACAAGGACAACAGGCAGCATGGTGCACTATGGTACTGAAGTGGATTGTCTATACTATGCTTGGCTTGCAATGGCTTCCTGGAGAGTGGCTCCAGAGAGCTTGAGCCAGTTTCAGAGCTGCAACTTGAGTTCAGCCAGTCAGAGTCATGCATGGCTTTTGCTGCGGCTTGGCTAGCAGTAACTCGGCTCGAGTCATTGCCAGCTATGCCTCGGAGTCAATAAAAAGCTGAAGCTGTGGCAACACTAGTTGGGCATGGTGAATATTAGTAGGGAAAAGCTTGCAAGGGTGACCTCCTACAGCTTTGGTAAGGGTAGAACAACTCTTGGAGTGAATTTTGGATACCATAAAAGGGCTAACATCAGTTTGCTTGGCAATGGCTTCACCAGACTGGCCATCATCAAGCAAAAAAAGAATAAAATTTTGTTGAGTAAGAGAAAGGGATCTAACCATAATAGTGTTAGAAACTATGGGGTGTGTGAACTTTTTTAAACACAGATATACTATTGGCATGTATTTCATTGTTTGTACAAGCAAATAAAGCCAATTATTCTACTATATAACCATGATCCTGGTCACCAACTCAAAAGCTCAAAAACCCTTTCCATGACATCACTGTTTTATAATGGCTATATCTCTGTACTGTGTGAATTCTATCACATAACTCAGGGACCATTCAGATAGCCAGGAGTAGGTTCTATTTATAACTCCACCAAAGCTAAGCGAAATTCCCACAGGGGTAGGCAGTGTGCATCACACATTGCAAATGAGGCCAACATGGAAAGGGTTTTTGAGCTCACTGTATGCCTTCTTATGTGCAATCCTAGATGCCTCTCTTATCTTGTCCAACTCTCAGTGACAGAGAGATCTTACTCACTCTCCCAGTGAAAGGGGCAAGCCATCATCTGAGGCTTCACAACAGAAGTACTCATTTCCATGGATCCAGTGTCAGAATCATGCTAGATGCCCTTTGAGGTAGAGTAAATCCTTTGAGTGACCATTGACTGAGCATCATATAGGAACATGACTGCACATCTAGCTAAGCATCTATTCACATAACATGGAATGCTCTTTGGAGCAGAGATAGTGGATACATGAATACCAGTAGTAGTGACAATAGAATGGGCAGATTGGTGAGTATCAAGCATAGAAAGAATGGTAGCTTTTTGAATAGCAGAGAGGGTTCTGATGATGGTGGAAGTTGAAAAGAAAGAAGCATGTGAATTATTCAGATGCAATACTTGTATGTATACCTTTGTTTACATAAGCTATTAAAATTCAATATCATTGTATTTTGATGAGATTCCACTTTATCTTTCAAAAGGTACCAAACTATTGCAATGATATTGCTGATTTAATATGATCATATCTCCACAGCCACTGGATCAAATCACGTGATCTAGAAACCGATTGGTAACCAATGGTTTGTACATTGTTAGGTCTCACTAGAGCTAAGTGAAATTCCCAATGATTGCAGTTCTGGAATAGTCAAATAAGAATTGAAGGTGGAAAATGTAATCTATGTCTCTGAAGAGTGTGTGAAATTTCTAGAATGTATAGGAGATTTATGAAAACATATCATTGTGGCTTTCACAATATACTTCAAGGTGCTCTAGGTGATAGAATAGATTTATTGAACACATAAAAATACACAGACATTATGTTTCTGATCATTCCTATTCATGAATTGTCAAAAATGTGAAAATGTGAAATTGAATTCAATGAAACCATGGGAGATCTGCTAGTATAATTAACAGTGTAGAAATCCATCAATATTTTTAACAATTTATGAATAGAAATTATCAGGAACATAATATCTGTGTGCTTTTATATGATTGATTGAGTCAAAAGAGATCAATGCTTTAATTGCAGCAGTCAACATTTCATCAAGGACTAAAAGAAGCCAAAGGTACAGTGTAAAGAATGCAAGTTCCATCATGGTGAACATCCAAAAAAGTACTCAAAGAACAAAGGAATGAAGGCTGTTAGAGAAGTTATGATGGACAATAATGCTACCATAAGATCATTAACTGTTTCTGATTGGAAGTCCAATCTCTTTGCAGTGATATAGGACATGAACTTCAATGAAATAAAGGCATACTTCTATGACATGTACAATATGGAGATAAAGGCCAAGATTTCTGAATACACTAAGACTTTATATGATTCTCACATTTTCTTTTTTGAACACATATGGTAACAATTCTTTTGAAACTTTATTGGACTATAATATAGATATAATGGACAACAATAAGGATTCTAATACTCTGTGTGATATATGTTCATCTTCTAAGATTGATGTCATGCAGAAACGTCCAATATCACATGCACAAGTGTTCCATTGTTGTGACATCAAGGAAAATGCAATAATAACACTAGAAAAACAGATAGGCAAAAAATACAAAGCATGAAATACAGTAGATGGGTAAATACAATTTTATTGCTATGTAGAATTTGAAGCCATTGCCTCCAAGAATGGGTTTTTTTTTCAATTTGAATGAAATTGAAAGGCTGTCAATGATGAGGAAACTGAACTGAAAGTCTGACAAAGTTCAGCATTAGCCATGAGGCATGTCAACAGTATTTCATCAGCACCATCATACAATGGGGAGGTGAAAGCACAGACATGAAGCCAGGAGAACAAGCCTTGAAGCTTCCCATCAAGCAAAGCGACAGAAAGTCAGTGAAGTGGAGGTCTTAGCTGTAAAGAAAAATATTCTGATGCATTCTTGTTCCATGATGAGGTGGGCTACACTGACATAATATACAGTACATGATACTTATACTGTAGGCTACTTACTGCACAGAGACAAACCTGCAAAAGAAAACAGAGTCCAGGGTAGCAACAGGTGGTTAGAGGGTAAAGACTGATGGAGGTGTGGAAACATGTCAATGAAGGGTTTAGTCAAAAGGAGATGCAGAATGCATTGATGAAAGACAAATTCTAAACTACAAATAGCAGAATGGAAATGAACATACATTGACAGCAGGAAGGATCAGAGAGCAGCCTATTGACAGGTGATGCTGATTGGTATTGCTACAAAGGAGTGCTGTCATGGGTATACAGGCTATGAGGCCAGCTGCCTGGGTTGTGATGATGCAAGTCATGTCATGGATCACATGAGCGATCACATGTGGTATGTCTCAGCTCACTGGAGATGGACAGTTTAAGGATCACATACTAAGGTCACATGACTGGAATTTTAAGATCTGAAGGGCAGAGAATATGGATCTGAGGGATGAGATGCTAGAGGAGACTCAGAGGCTCGGGAAGAGGTTTGAAAGGCTTCAGAGAAGGCTTCAATAGGCTCAGAGACATCTCGGACATTGAGAACAAGGAATTTTATAACAGGAATATTCTCTGAGATCTTAAACTGGTTTCAAGCGACATATGAATCAGAAGTAGCTCCTTCACCCATCAGAAGCTCCTGCAGTAGTCCTCTGATTCAAGAAAAGCAGCACATTCATGCAGTGAATTGTATGGAGATCTTTGATGATGAGGATAATCTGGTGACTATATGAAGTCCTTGATGATGTGAATCCCTGACAAATCCATTCAGGGGATCTGAAATCTTTGAGGAGATCAACAATGAAGAGGAAAACAAGCTGTGAGAAAAAGAAGGAGTAATGAACTGGACTTCTAATGGTGCTGAAGAACTTATAATAGCTGAACAAATCTCCTTCAAGTCTCATGCCATGACATGTTGTCAAATCAAAGCTACCACATGGACCTGGATAATGCCACTATCAGTGAAGATGACAACTGGAATGAAAACAATAATGGCACATGTGCCATGACCAATGGGACTGACCATGATTATTACTGGAAACTTCATTGTCCTTCAACTATCAAGGCTGTAAAGGCTATATTGGAGAATCTTCATGCTGTTCTAAGGCCCCCAAGAACAACTGAGATTGGATATCAGAACCCAAAAATTGATTTCATTCTTGAAGAGCATATTTGAGCAATGAAAACCTTTATCATCTTATACACAAACTGTGAGGATCCAAAGAATTCCTTCAGTGAACAGTGGGAAAAGGCTGCATTACAAACACCTCATGGCTTAGAGAAAGGTGAATGGTTTGCTTGGTCTTTATGTCAGTGGACCAAGGATTATGTCTGTAAATGATTGACTCCCCCTACTTGTCAGCATAGCCACAATGTCTCATGTATTGAGAATGAGGAGTTGGCTGCAGATATCAAGTTTCATTTGCCAAGTGTTGGCAAATATGTTTGTGCCCTTGACATTGTGGACCATCTTGATGACCCTGTGATCCAGAGTCACCATGGTCTGAAGAAAATGCTTTCACACAACAATGGGTTTAGTGACTCAGTTATCAATAGAAACAGGAGCAGAAATGCCAGTATACTGATGGACATGAATGGAAAGATGTTATGGCATATCATCAACATATATTTCTTTCTGCATGAATAAGCCTTCAGCCTCACATGCAAAGATTTCCCCTTTCTTTCCCATGATATTCACCATGTCATTTTTTGATTTCATGATGAATCAATATTTTATACAAATGATTATCAAAAGCAGTGATGGGTGCATGAGAAAGAGGATGCTTTACCACACTCAAAAGGAGAGGGGGCTTCATTAATGATGGCACACTTTATGTCAGCAGATTATGGATTTCTTCAATTACACAATGGGAAGCAATCTGCACAGGTTCTTTTCAAAGTTGAAAAGGCATGTGATGGCTATTTTTCAAATGAGGAGATCTTGAAGCAGGTGAAACTCACTATGGACATCCTTGAAACAGACTATCCAGATAAAGATCATGTTCTGATCTTTGACAATGCAACAACTCATCTTAAGCATGCTAATGATGCATTATTGGCATGATCTATGTCAAAGAAACTCTCACAACAATGAGGTGTTGAGGTTATGATAACAGATGAAAATGGCAATACTATTTTCAACACAAATGACAAACTGAGAAAGATAAAGATTCCAGTGGAACCTACATGCTTTTGAAATGGAGACCCTCAGCCACTTTACTTTCCTTTAGGACATCCACAAGCTGGTTGGTTTAAAGGGATGGAGTTGCTTCTTTGAGAGCAAGGGTATGACACTAAGGACCTTCTGACAGAATGCAAGGAATTCAGGTGCAAGCCCAGTCAGAAAGCCTGTTACTATTGCTGAATTTTATTCAATAAGCTGAATTTCACAACTGTCAAGTGTTACAATCATCTAATATATGATATATGAATACTCTACATCACTTCCATGCACTACAATTACTCTAGAAACTCTACATGCAAACCTAGACTCTATGACATAAAAACTCTATGCATGATCCCACAACCCTATCCATGCACAAGGTATGACATCATATGCATTCTAGACTGCCCTAGACTATTCTATGTATTACCCATTACCCTTACCCTTCACCACACCCTTAAACCTATTCATATATGATCTTCCATTCTTACACAGCCTTGCACATCAGGCATGTACAAGGCTGTAGGAAGCTTCCATTTGATCTCTATTATATTAGATACATGCACAGACATCATGGACATCTTAGATTAGTGTACAATATGTACAAACTCCCATGTAGTATATAAAGGACATGAATAAAGCCACTCAAGGACAGTCTTGTCCTCTTGGTGTTTCCTCAGCATCAAAATCGTCAACTCATTCATCTCACTCCTCTCTACTTGGTCCTTGAGTGACCTAGAGCCTTCAGTAGTTCTGAGTTGTTTCAGCCCTAGAGCAAGCTGACAGATCAGAAGTTCTTAAATGTTCTATGACATTCTATAACCTTTCATGGTTACTATACATAAATGATGGGACACAAACATGACCATACATTACTTGCACTATATAAACCATCCAATAGACAGCCCAAGAACTTCAGATAAGTTCTTGTGGTATTTTCAGTCACAACCTCTTGTTCACTACCAAAGATTCTTACTAGCCTTTGGTGGTATGCACTGCATAGTGCCTCATCCAGCTTGCCTAGTTGTTGATGAGTTCTCTCTTGTGTTCAGTATGAGCTGGTAACCCCTGTGTAGATGCCTGGTCAGCTTCATTGTAAGCTTTTTAGAAGCTTGATCTCAATGAGAAGATGAATCACATTATTATTACATTACAGCATCTATCACTTTTAAATACATTCAGGGATCTGTATGTATCTGTGTGTGATATAGCCAAAATCAGGTCAATAATGTCAGAATGACATCAGAGGGTCTGTCATACTACTCCACTTATTTGAAATAAGTGGGGGTAGATCTCAAAGCTGACCAGACACCTATACATAAATTACCAGCTTACACTGGATGCAAGAGAGAATGTGCCAATAACTAGGCAAGCTGGAAGAGGCACTGTACAGCACATACCAGAAAAGGCTAGTAGAGATCTAGAGTAGTAAACAAGAGGTTGTGATTGGAAATGCCACAAGAACTTATCTGAAGTTCTTGAGCTATATATTAGCAGGTTTGTATAGTACAAGGATTGTTTGGTCATGTATGATTGTGATATCCATGTATAGTAACTATGAAAGGTCATAGAATGAATATTATAGAATGTCACAGAACATTTTAAAATAGTATCAGTTAGCATCAGTTAGCATATCAGTTGGCACATCAGCCAGCACATCAGTTAGCATTAGTAAGCATCAGTAAGCAGCATCAGTCAGCATGCCATGTGACCTGTGATTATGACTGTGATGTAACTATAACTGTAATGTGACATGTAACTGTGATGTGATATGTGACAGTGATGTGACATGTGACATAAAGTCACATGACCTTCTTTGTGTGCAAAAGGCCATAAAAATAGTAGAAAATCTAAGAAAAATAGACATATCATAACACTACTAGTGTACTGTGGATTACCAAAATAGAACATAGTTACCTATCTCAGAAGACAGCCTCTACTGTCTGTGCCACCAACAGGTCCAGTCATGTGACCCCTCATGTGATTGAACATGCACAGACATCCATCACATACAAATCCTAGTTAAAAAGAGAGCCCTTAGCTAGGTTGTTTGGCTGGAAGGATTTTCAGTCATAGCTCAAACCTAAGTGACTTTCACTAGGTTAGGTCTAGAGTCCAGACTACCCTGGTAACACAAGTCAAAGTGTTATACTAGTGGCATACTTCTACTTAGATGCAAAAGTAAATGATCATAGTTAATCAGTGCAGTTAGGGCAGCAATTAGGCCCTCTGATGAGACCTTTTGCATGGTTGAAACTGCTGCCTGAGCACCTGGGTTCAAACCTGCCTGGTGGCAAATTTTGAATTCATATCACATGCACTAGATACAGACTATGGTTGGCACCCCTTCCTAGTCCTCCACTCTTCCATCTAGAAGTTGACTTCCAGGGGATTGAAGAGAAGATAACAGGTTGTAAAGTTTTCATAAGGGCAGAAGCCCAGCCTAGTGGCAAGTCCTTGGCAAGCATGCACAGCCTTCAAGAAGCAGATGGGTTGGCTTGATGGAATTTCTGAACAGCCTCTCTAGTGTTTTGTTAAGTCCAACTTTAATTGCCAGATTCTGTCTTTCTCAACCCATGTTTTTCAATGGACTAGAAATTCTAGTCACCATCCACAAAGGTGAGAGTTAACAATATAGTTAGCCTCATATTTTTCCTAACCTTTGTCTGTGACATGTACTGGAACCTGCTTGTCAGCCAGTTGGCCAGGGAGGTGCTCTTGATAGGGTTTGATGTGACTTATATTCACTACAGGATGAATGCACATAGATTTTGAAGGCTTCAGCCTCACTGCATTATCACCAACCTTTTTGATGATCTCATAGAAACCCAGCCATCTCTCTGTTCACTTTAAAGATTGGCAGGTAATTCATAGATTGAGATGTACTGTTGACAGCCACAGGCTCTGCTCTACAGTGTAGGTAGGTGCAGTGGATTTTTGCTTGTCCCCCTGGGCCTTCATATGGCCTTGAACTCTCTTCAGGTTATTTCTGACTTCTTGCAGGGTTGCATTGAAGTCTGTGGCAAAGGCAGTTATGGCTGGGACCTTTGCCTTCCTTGGTTCAATTCCCATTTATGGAATGTAGGATCTCATGACCTTGAATGGTGATTTCCCTGTGGCACTGTAGTTGTGGTTGTTGTAGTTGATCTGTGCAAGTGCCAACCATTCAGCCCACTTAGCCTGGCTTTCTGCAGTGAAAAGCCAAAGGTATTGCTAAAGGTCTCAGTTAATCCTTTCTGGCTGCCCATCAGTTTGAGGTTGAAAAGGGGTGGATAGCCAGGGTTCAATGCAAAGCATTTTGCATAAGTCCTTCATAACTTGGGCTGCAAACTGTGGATCTCTGTCTGTAATAATGGAGTTGGGAAGGCTGCGGGCCTTTCAGACATGGTTCTGGTATAGTCTTGCAGTCCCTAGTGCCATAATAATTTTGACTGTATGGATGAACTCTATCTCCTTTGAAAATCTGTCAACTACCACTGGAATGACATCATGGCCATTGAACTCTGGATAGTTTGTAATGAAGTCTGCAGTGATGTCTTGCCAGAGTTCAGCAAAGATTGGATTCAGTTGCAGTTTTTCTGCAGGAGGAGTGATTGTCAACTTTATTGATCTCTTGCATCTGGAGCAGTAGTCCTGGATTTGGGTATGCATCTGGTCTCAAACATAGTATCTGGCAGCTAGTTCAAGGATCATGTCACTCCCCCTTGTCCTGTGAGAGTGGAGTCATGATAGAGGAATATTACCCTTTGCCAAAGGGCACCTTCATCCAGTATCTAGATCTTGCCATTGACCTTTATCAGGCCACTTTCATTGACTTCTGCCTTTGGTGGAAAAAGCTCCTTTTTTACTTCCTTCTGTGCAAGGAGGATCTCATCCAACAGATTTTCTTCAGCTGTCTGAATTCTAATCTCAGCTCTCCTCACTCTTTCTCCAGGGATAATGACCACTCCCTTGTTGTCTTCTTCAACCCCTTTAGCATGGTCTTCTCTCCTTGAGAAGGCATCAACCTTGCCCATCAACATTCCTGGTTTCTTCATCAACAGATGGTTGAATCTAATGAGGTATTGAGCCCACCAGGTCTGTCTTTGATTCAGATCTTGTGACTTTATGAAGTGCTGGAGGTTGGCATGGTCTGTCCAGATTTCAAACTTTCTTTGGACACCTTCCAGGTAGTGGCACCATTGCTCCAATGCATCAATGATGGATGACATCTCTTTGTTAGTGATGGGGTAGTTCCTCTGTTCTGGTGTCATCAAATGGAATGAAAACACTACCTGGTGTCATTTTCCATCTTCTTTCTCTATTGATAGCACTGCTTCTGTTGCAAAGTTAGATGCATCACATTCTAGCCAGAATTTCTTGTCTATGTCTGGGTAGTTCAGAATTGGAGCTGTTGTAAGTGCATTCCTCAGTATATTGAAGGCATGCTGTTCCCTCTCAATCCACTGCCACTGGATGTCTTTCTTTGTAAGATTATTTAGTGGTCTAGCCAGCAAGGAGAAGTCTTTGATAAATCAGTAGTAGAAGTTTTCTAGTCCCAGAAATTCTTATACTCCTTTGACATTGGTGGGAATGGGTCATTCAGCAATCTCTTGGCACTTGTCCTCTACCATAGAGATTTCTTCTTCAGAGACAATCATGCTGACCATCTCTACCTTCTTGTCTGAGAAGAAGCACTTTTTGGGTTTTACAAAGAGGTCATGATCTGCTAGCCTCCACAGAATCTCTTCTACCACATTGTCATGCTCTCTCTAATCTCCATTCTTTGTGAAGATCAATAGATTGTCCATATAGATGATACAAATATCTTGCATGTCATAGAAGATATCATTCATCATGGCCTGGAAAGTAGCTGGAGAGTTGCAAAGATTAAAGAACATCACTGTGGGTTTAAAGCTTTCTTGGTAACAGGTAAAGGCAGCTTTTCATTTGTTACCCTCCTTGATTCTAACATGATTGTAGCCATATCTTAGGTCTATTTTTGTAAACAGTTTGACCCCTAGGGGCCTGTCAATGGGCTCAGAGATCAAGGGTAAGGAATAGTTATTCTTTACTGTCCATTCATTGATGTAACAGTAGTCTTGTACAATTCACTTCTTTCCATCTTTCTTTGGGGCAAAGAACCTGGGAAATGTCTGAGATTTAGAGGATTGAATATACCCCTTCTTTAACTGTTCATCAATGAACACATTTATTTCTTTGCATTCTCTTGGGAACATGTTGAAGAGGTTGGCCTTGCAAGGTCAGAAGCCTTCTTTTAAATCAATCCAATGGTTTCAGGTCTTCTATTCAAGCATTAATTCTGATGTTTTCTTGAAGAAGACATTTCTAAATCTTTTGAGGTATTGGGCAGGGACCAGCTTGTCAATTTCAGGCTCTTTGGCCTCCAGGCTTTCTTTCTCCATGCCTTGATGTTTGTGTAGGCTTGGGGTGCATTCTTGAGTTCCCTTTTCTCAAGGTTATGCATCTATCCTACCCTGTCTGACAGTAAATGACATGTTGGGGGACACCAGGTAAGCTTGACAGATTCTTCCTACCAATTGATCTCTGGGTTATATTTGGAGAACCAGGAGTATCCAAGGATGAGAGAGATCTTGCTTAGATTTACCACATCTGCCTTACCCTTTCTCAATGTAAAACTCCTAGGAACTCTGAAGTGAAACTCCTAAGCTAATGAAAAGGGTGGGAGTGTAGTTCTTGACCCAGGGAATTGCAAAGAGAGAAAGAAAAAGAGTGAGAATGAATAGAAATGGCTCACTGATGTCCACAGAGAGTTAAAAAATAAGAGTCTGAGTTCTCCCTGTTTGGTAGAGCTAAGGAATCAACTAGAAGTTGGGAGGACTTGACAGGACTTGAAGGAAGTTTAGGAAAATCGAACTCAAAGATTTAGAATGACTGGTACATGGTGGTATTTCACTCTGGAATTAAGTTCTAAGGACAAACTTTTAAGTCTGCATATTCCTGAGACTGTAAATCAGAAAGGAAATATAAAGGAATAAATGTAGAAGTGAAATAAAGAAACATTCTAATTGGAAACCACAACTCTGACTCACAGATGACTTATTCAGAGCATGGGAACTAAGGTCTGATCCTATGGAGGTTAGAGTTCCAACTTGAGAGGATGGCCT
>JBBPTO010001277.1:0-16643 GCA_038094155.1 Pulveroboletus cf. aberrans | reverse complement strand
AATGCGGACGCATCCATGATTCGTCCCCCTAACCCACTCGTTCTAGCGTCCATCCGTGCATATGGAGCTGAAGAAGCGGTAATACGGGAATCCTTGGCGAGGATCGACAGGTATACGCGGGCCGCACGCATGTTTTACAACTTGAACAGGTGTGGACTCGCTCGTTGTTTCGCTGCTAAGTGGTCAACGCTCAGAGTTTGTCAACTTACAGATGGATGAGCGTACGTGTGGACGCACTGGGTATGTTGTTTGAAGCTGGTCTCGCCGCTTATCTGGTGTACGGCCCTGTACGGCACCGAGCTGCACACACTGGGTTCTCACTGAACATGGCAGGTTGGTATCTTGATTATTGTGATGGACGTTTCTAATCCTCCCTTTAGTTTCGTTCAGTTACTTGATCTTGCGATGGGTGCGTCACTTTAACGCGGTCGAGGTTCACGGTACGTGGAACCCCAAGTCGTCGTTCCTTACTCCATCATTCACACTCTCTACTCCTCATAGGCAATAGGCAAGGGACAGACTAAACGATATAACGATTGCTAATGAGCAGGACAGCCTCGAGCGCTTGAACAACTATATCAATGTTGAGCAAGAACCCCAAGCGGCCGATTTAGGCGTGCCCCCCGCATATTGGCCTGCAAGCGGTGATTTACGCGTCGAGAACTTATCTGCTCGCTATTCTTTGGTGTGTTCTGTGTCCACCCCGACCGTCCATCTCTTACTTGACATGCATGCTAGGATGGACCTGAAGTTCTTCACAACTTGTCGTTCCACATCAAGTCCGGCGAGCGTGTTGGGATAGTCGGCCGTACTGGCAGCGGAAAGGCGAGCCGTGACGGTTGTCGACTAATCTGTTGCTAATTAGTCGATTATTTAGAGTTCCTTGACCCTCTCTCTCCTTCGATGCATCCTCACCGAGGGGCAAGTTTATCTGGACGGGGTGCTTACATCCAACATCAACCTGAGCACATTGCGTTCTAACGTGACTATCATACCTCAAATCGTGAGCCTTCAGCGGACTTGGTCACTTCTCGTGCTTACGGTCCGTCCAGCCCGAGCTACTGAGCGGGACCCTTCGCCGCAACCTCGACCCGTTGGAAGAGCACGACGATGCCGTGCTCAACGACGTTCTCCGTTCCGCTGGATTATTCGCTGCGCAAGAGGGCTCGGAAGAAAGTCGGCTCACGCTGGACAGCCTGATCTCGGGTGGCGGCAGCAACCTCTCTGTCGGACAAAGGCAAATCCTGGCCCTCGCTCGAGCCATGGTTCGCAGAGGCAAATTGTTGATCCTTGATGAGGGTGAGTCCGTCTGCCCGTGAATCGAACATCCCTTACGCGATGGTGGATTCGGTGATCCTCAGCTACGTCCGCGATCGGTGAGTGATCAAACCTTGAGCTCGGGGCTGCAGAGAGTCTAAGACGGCTTCTACGTAAAAGATTACAAGACGGACGCTGTCATCCAATCGTCACTCCGCAATGAACTGGGCGGTACCACGCAGCTCATCGTTGCGCACCGCCTACAGACCATCATGGATGCGGATAAAATCGTGAGTCCTCTCCATGCATGCATGCCTATCCTGTTGACGAACTTCTCGTGTGCATAGATGGTCTTGGATGCAGGGAAGATCGTAAGCATCAGACCTCTGGTAAAAGATCTGACCATTCACGATGTGGGTTTTAGGTCGAGTTTGGGACGCCTTCGGAATTGCTCCGAAACGGAAGGGGAATATTACGGGCCTTGGTCGATGAGAGTGCTGACAGAGAAGCATTGTATTCGATGGTATCCTTGACCAGAGTGCTGTGAAGGGCACTGGATGCCGGATACCCTCGCTCTGGCCACTTCTGATCCTTGTCTCCATCTCGGTGGTTGCTCATATCTATACGCTGTTGTTTTCTGTGCCCTTCGGATGCTGTCGCTATTTAATCGATTAGGAGTTGGTTTGCGGTATCACTTGATGTGTGTGATCGTAGTTCGATTGCGTACTTTGCAAGGTCAAGGTGCAACAAAGCCGAAAGCCAATTGGAGATGGTCCGAGTCGCAGCACCGGCCAAAACAAGACCATTGTCGCGGATCTCATTCAATCAGTGACTAACTGCGGAACTCCGGATGATTCGAATGGTAGTCATTGACATATGACGATGGCGGGTTGCCGACTGGTGCCAGTCACGGTAGAGTCCCTCTTCTCCGACACGGTGATGGCGACTTGTTGAAGCGGGCGCCGGTCACTCTGTTCGCGCCGCCGTAAGACTTGGCATCGCCACGATGATGAACGGTTCACTCCTGTATCAGAACTTCTGTTCGGAAACCAAGGACCCTGAAAGCCACCACTGCATGACGGCGAACTTCGCGTCCGCTGTCTCGCCGATCACAATTCAAGTTTTTCTGGCACAGTACGACACTGCTCGATGCGTAGCATCCTACAGCAACGTCGTCCCCCCATGAAGTCATCTCTCTGGAGCATTATATCCACCTGGCCTATGTTTGCACCGCCTCCCCCAGCCACGAGCACGAGTTACAGATCAGCAGGGCTAGATAAAGAGCGCGCAGCGCCGACCTTCGAGTCTAGATAAAGCCTTCCTCCACCCCACGCAACGTATCACCAGACCATGATCCTTACGCTCTCCTCCGAAAGCGTCCGCAACACTGTCTTTACGGATGAACGTGGGCTGCCCGTGTTCAAGACCAATACGCCCTTCCGTCTGGGCGCTCGGACGACGACCATCCATCGTCAGAGGCAGGAAACGTCTGTCAGGGTGGGGGTAGAAGACCCAATTGAAGTCATGGGCCGGATCGAATGGCACTGGTTCGGGTCCTCCAAATTCATGATCGGAGGAAGAAAGTTGGACTCGAACGTTTTCCTGCCCAGCCACGGGTTCTTTGGAAGGTGGCGTAGTCACCGCCGACGTGCGATGGAAGACGCTGACCCTCCGTGGTTCTAGGAATCGCACGTTCACTGGACCAGACGGCCGCCGCTATAGATGGGACATGCACAGGAAGCACGTCGTGGTGGGTCGTCAACGTCGCGTTTCGATTGAAATTGTCATCTTACTAGTCCTTTTTACAGCTGTCGTTGGATGACGGATCCCAAACTGAGATCGCCCGCTCCCATAGAGCAACTCTCGGGATCATAGGAAAGCGAAGGAGCGCCTATCTGGAAATCGCGCCTCAGGCGGAGCACATGTTGGATATGATCGTCCTCACCTTCGTATATGTGGAGAAGCTGCGGATGGACAAGGAAAAAAGACGAAGGCGGGCAGCGGCATCGGGCGGTGGTCCCTGAGTTGAGGGGGCTCGGGATGCGCTTCCATGTCTTCATTGTGCATACGTTCCATGTTCTCGTCGCAGAGTCTTCACGTCTTCATGATACCTCACTTGCTAATTATCGTTACGTCTTAACTTTTGACCTACTATCAGATGGAGATAATTCATTCTAATTATTTAACTTCCCCAGGTGGCACTCAAGTTGATCCTCAATGAAGTAATTTGGGGATGAATTCTATTCGGACTATGTTTCGCACAAGCCCTTAACAGCGACCGCCCAGTCATCTCTGTAAAAATACTTTAGCCAAGATGTATACATCATCAATCACTATCAGGCTGGGGTGGCGCCTGCTTCCTCCGCAGACATCGCGCCCTCTTTTTCCTGCACAAATTCGCCGGTTATGATGAACGTCACCTAGTTCGTTCTGTGCGCCGTGTAGCGGGATGATCATCTGCTCCACGTGCCCATGATCAGTCGCGATGAGCAGGACACCTTTCGCATGCCTCGCAGATCGCCCCGATTGACTTGTCCGTCGCAACGATCGCCTTGATGGTGGCGTCGTACACGCCCGTGTGCCCCACCATGTCGGGCGGCGCAAATTTGCACATCACGAACTCGTTCTTGCTCGACTCTGCCTCTGCGACCTTGTCTTCACCTCTTGAGCATTCGTTTCAAGTTGCGGCTGTAGATCGTAGGTCGCGACTTCGGGAGAGGCGGTCAGGGGGCACTCTTCGTCGAGAAACTGTTTCTCGAGACCGCCGTCGAAGAAGGTTACGTGGGCGTATTCCTCTGTCTCAGCAACTCGTGCGCCTTGCTTGGAGAGCCATCCTGCAAGCACGTTCGTCATGTCCTGGGGAGGGAACGCTACTAGGAATGGGAACTTGGCGTTGTAGCGAGACATTAATATGCTTGATCGGGAGTGGTCACTGGCAGCTCATTGGGATTTCCAGATGAGGGAGGCGCACACAAGGTGGTTGGGTACGTTCACCTCCACCGGTTTGTTAGGCAGCCCGATCTTACGCATGCAACCGGAGCGGTAGTAGAAGAGCAATGTGTCTCCCTCCTTGATGCGCCATTTGTCGTCACTGACAATTTCAGAAACTCGTCGGTCTCCTCGTTGTCATACCTCTCCTGGATCGTCCTGAGGACGTCTTTGGTCTCTTCCGCCTTTCCATTGACGAGGCCCTCTACGGCAACCTTAATACGCTCCCAGTGCCTATCATGGTCCATAGCGATGGTGGATGTGGACCTTGCGAGACCGACGTCAGCGATTGCTGCGCATATAGAGGACTCGCGTAAGAAGCGGACCGAGCAGATGCAGCTGACAATGGCACGCTTTATGCTCTCGAGTTCATGAAATTGCCTCTTGGAGATCGAGACATCGATCTGGATAATGTCCTGCCAAGCGATCCAGCCGGCACCGATGTTGAGGTGTCTGATCACGATCGCATCAAGATGGTGGGGACACAAAAAACGGCGGTCAAACGCACACGACCTTGGAGTTGCCCATCGCTCAGGCTGACAACGTTTCCGTGTGCAAAGAGAGTGGGGTATGCGTGGTTTTTGGTGATGGTATCGGTATCGGCGGCCTCGATCATTCATGCCCTTCTCTGGGGAGATTCCCCAGCCATTGACTACAGAAAGTGATCAAGGCAGGTGTGCATAAATAAGACAGACCTCGTTCTTGAGGGCGGCCGTGACTGGAGTGAACAACAATGCGACGAGGTTTCGGAAAATGTTAGCCACACTAGATCGAGTCACGGAGATACCCGGGTGTGGGGCTACCGTAGGCGCTAATAAGATACCGAGGCATGGTAGGATTGACATGCACATGGCAATACAGCGCCGATGCCCACCCGCAGAGACGGTTCGGGTCCGGTATCTGCCGACACGATGCACCATTCCGCCATCTCCACAAAGGCGAATAGCTAGTCTTGAACTGGCAGTTTCTGTCCGAATTCACGAATGTCCGAACATCATTGCAAGGCCCCCTCGAAGGCGAATAGATATCATTCGGAGAACGGGAGATACGCGCTCAGCGCTCAGTCATGGTCGGGCCAGTGTCGAACTTGGAGATTTCAACGAGCTGCCCTCAGTCGTATCTCCCTCCGGTCTTCATCCTCTTATTTCACTTGGAGGCCTTCCCTGAAGTGCCAAGCGCGAGATCATTGGTCCTGTCTGCCCGTGTTGTCAATCTTCAGTGACTCGAGCAAGATCCGGATTCCGTCCCGCCAGTGTGCAAGATGTTGTTCATTTGCCGTTCATGCCACATGAGTCGAATGTCCAGGTGAAGTAGCCATTACATCCTTCGTCATTACCGATGTTCAGTTGACGTGCAACTCCGCCCAACAACTATCTCGTTTTGTCGACCATATGGAGCACATACAAATCACAAGTTCAAAGCAAATGTCCATTCACAAGGTTTTTGAAGCAAATCCAGGTCCAGCCAGAGTAACCTGTGCCAGAGAAAGACATCAGTCTACAGCATTCCTCAGCAATATGTATGCTGAATTCCGTCATTTCCATTCCCTTGGAAGGGCAATATGCGCCGTTCTCGAGAACCCACAAATGCTTGCCGCCATTCTGTTGACCTCAGCCGTGCTCAGTGGCGTCTGCACCGTGGATTGGAGAACCATACCAATGATCCCACCTGTTACGGGCATTACCATTTGTGTCGATTGTCTACAGGACCTATGGGTGTTGAGGATCAGTACCGTGCAATACGAAGCTCGCTGAATCGAGTTTAGCTCTGGGGCGAGAGGACCAGTGTAATCCCATCACATCCCAAGTTAGGTCCGCTTGGCATGCCGATAGCCGTGGTAACTATACTGATGGGCCGGGCCAAGTACGGTGCCTGAACGTAGTGATGCGGTACGAGGGCAACTTTTGGCCGTCTGCCATGCGATTTTGAATTGTAAGTACCCTTATTGTATGTAACTACCCTCGACGATCTGATCCCACCTAGACCCTTAAGAAGACCAGCCCTGAACTAGGCGAAAGTCCATGATCAAGGTTTCAGTTCAAGTACTGTTATACACCTGAAAATTTAAAGTCGTCAATAACGCGCCAGCGTTCACTGCCACTGAAAAAACAGTCTCCCTGCAGGGTTCCCAAATTCTAGGCTTGAATCGACTTTTCGTCCCTTCTCCCTGGACTCTTCTGGTTAAGTATTCAAATACAACATGAGCCGACCTATTGAATCACCAGCTATACGTTTCCGTCAGCTTTTTTTCTATGGATGAGCGCCACTGCTAGCAAAAGTTTGAGTGACGTTTTATAGCCCGTTCCTAGGATGGGAACGAATCGTGGTTTGCGGTGCCGCGGGCCACAACCTGTCGAACGTATACATGGCGCCGCCATTGTCACATCATGGAACGAAGTGGCTGGCTTTCATATGAACTTAGACACAGGTAGCCAGAGATTGGCTAGCCACATCTGTCGAACAACTGAAATGAACGCTTGAGTCGGGTGAAGTTTGACAGTTACGGACGTTTACGTGTGTAGAATCGTAGCATTCTCATTGGTGGAGATGCCTAAGGGCTGTACAGCAGGATTATCCGCCCGCCTGAGATCGTATCTCTTCGCTGTGGCGTCTCCGCCCATGATTATCAACCGCAATTATCAAGTATGATAAGATACGCCACGACAGGTTTACTGGAGTATATGGTACGTTTCCTTGTCTGCGAAGCAATTGATATAATACTGCTCAAAAGCATCCAGACAGGTCTCACTTGATACCTCTATCCCAGCGCGTTTGGTAGCATATACTGGCACAAGTTCCAGGGCGTGCACGACACTCGTTAGAGCAACCACGCCATAAAAGGTTGAATGATGTTCAGAATGCGATGGGCGTTGTACTCGACACATTCCGACACCTTCTCTGTCGTGTTCTGAGCTTGCCACGACAGTGAAATATTCGATGAACAGAAGGGGGGTCGTAATGCAGGATGAAAGGTCTTTGTCGGGTTGCAAGGAAAAAACTGCCATCACGCGCCCGACACCTAGTGGGATCAAGGACCATGACTTTAGCAGGAAAACAGCGGCGGAGGGGTACACACATTCACTACCACCACGAACGAGGAGGACTATGTCACGAGCACCAGAAGGTTGCGTAGACGTAGGGGGGTAAGCCTGGACAAGCTGACTCTTCATGATATAGCGTGAACGGAAGGGGGAATGCTGTTGAATTCGAAACTTGTTCCACGTGTCAACGTTCGTGGTGGGAGAAATACAGGGCACTCCTTCACCAAATTCAGTAACAATATAGTCTGCGAGATACCCAACCAGACTGGGTAAACCATACATTCGTTGCATCCTAACAATGGAGATGCCCACACAGTCTGGTTTTATCGTCAGATGGAATGCCATGGCACCATCTGCAGCGATCAACCTATTCGGGTTTGCGAAATGGTTGCGAAATGGCTTGGGTCCTTTGAAAATCCTTTCTTCCTGAGGAGCGATGCGGGATATAAATGATAAGGTCGGGTCGATACCTGCAATTTCATCGTGTTCCTGAGTCAAGGTAGCTTCCAGCGGTGACGTTGAATGGCGTAGGATATGGTAAAGATCAAAGCGGCGCATATTTTCAAAGCGGTTGAGCAACCCAACGACCTCCTGGACAAATGAGCCAGGCCGTCGACTAGTCCGTTCGAATGGAACCTTGCAATGGGTGATAAGAAGACGTTCCGAGACATCAGCACTGTATTGGTGGAGGGCGCCGTTGTTGGTAATATTTCGTGCGAAGCTCTGTAGCAATTCTAGTTTTGGTATATTGAAGTCCGCTTTGACGCCATTTGCTCCTCGACGAGCCTCTGCGTCGATGATAGAATGCTTGGTGGAATGGAATTCGTGTAACGCAGCCACCATTTCAGAAAGGGAGGAGTCGGTATGGGTGGGGCTTTGAGACATGTATATGAAATCGATCAAGGAGCGAATGCAATGTACAAACAGTGGTGAGGCGGCAGAAGTAGCTTGCGCGATCATAGGTACCAGAGTGCGTTGGATGTCGCGATGCTCACGTCCAGTCATTTGCTTGACATGGGACACACCGTTAGAGAAATGGCGGACGCCGACACGGCGGTGTTGATTTTTGTAGCGCTCATCCAGTAGGTCCTTCCCTACAGCTTCTTTGCACCATTTCAGTGGATGGTCGAAGAAGAATTTATGGCAGGTATGGAGGAGCTCGCCATTCAAAAAGTATCCGGGATCAGCGAAACGCCAATCTCGCCAGAATGGCAGATGGACACCAAGCAAGTTTTCGGCCTTTGCCTTCTTTTGGAATTGAACAATATCCCAAGGATCGGTGACTCCGCAGAGCGCCTGAATCTTGGCAAGCGTATCCTTCGCATAGCGCGGTTCATGCTGATGGGAATCACCAAACTGGGCAAGAGTAGCAATGGTTACAGGAGACGAATTTTTTGCTACGCAAGCGATAAGCTGTTGCTCTGGAAGATCGGCGATGTAGGCCACCAGTGGGGTGAAACAGTTGCGTACACATCCAAAGGCATCTGTCATGTATGCCCCATCCATTGCGGCCTCCTTCAATGAAGCACAAATGATGTCCATGCAACTATGGAAAAGACGAGCAGCGAGAAGAGTTTGGAAGTCAGAATGGACATCAAAGTGGGGAGTGGGCATGTATCCAACACACCGCCAGGCATGGGAGCTAGCCTGCATCCGAACGTCCGACTGGATGTTGCCAATGGTAAGAAAGACCGGGTGCATTTCAAGACCGCCAGTATGGCGTGTTACCGGAGTCTTGTCGGATGCAAGGATGATGGGAACTAGGGTACCGCCCACTTCTATCTGGTCCTAAATGAGTGTAAACAAGATGTCGCGGGGAAATGACATGTTTTATACCTGTATATGATGTGCGCGATCACTGGTGAAGAATTCGCCATATTCCCGCTGGTTGTTGCGCATTACAATGTGGGGGTCGAACATCATATGGTCTGCGAAAATCGGATTTGAAAGAAGGTCCTCGACGACCTGTTTGGCGTCACGCCAGAACAGGCGTATTGGCTGGGTGGTGTTGACTCCATTGACGGTCATAGCTGTGCAGTGCCACTCAGGGCCGTTGGGTAGTTGGTCAAGCCATGCCCACAGGTGGTCAGCAGATCGAAAAGATGGTCGTTTGTGGATGTCGAACTGTCATCCATGATGAAGTTCACAGTCAATATTCCGTCAACATTGATCTTCATGACTACACGTACCCACTTGAGTCTGAGAAACTCGTCGATGGCTGTCTTGGTTAAGTTCCGGGCAAGAAACTTGGAAAGTTCCCATTCAGCTTCGTTTTCAAATGGATAGTACATTGCATGTTCGCGGCGCCGTTCGTGTTCATTGGCCTTCAGCTTGTCTAATAAGGTCGGTCCGCTGCCAAAGACCAGCCCCGCTGATTTATGGTAAAATCCAGTGACATCTTCACCAGGGCTTGCATAGAATGCAGCCGGTACTGGGTATGGAATGTTATTGGAGGCTAGGATAGAGCAGGACAATTGAGGATTATCCAGGTGGCTTGCCAAATCCCTGGGCGACTGAAAAGTGGAATGGCATGATGGGCAAATGGTTGATCCACTTGACCACCCCACCGTAATGCTGATAGTCAGTGGAAAATTTCACTATAGCTTTGCACTCACATTTCTTCTTCCAGCATGGATCAATCAACTTGCGGAGTGCGCTGGGCGATGGAGTTCGTACTACAAATGTTAAGTCTTTCAAACTCCGTCACATCTTGAACCCGAACCACCACCTGAACCACTCAGGCTGTTCCGTCATAATGGAACCTCAAGCCACCACACCACCAACTGTGAGCCCCTAGATTTACAGTATCAACTAATGACTCATAACACAATATGAACTCATTGGTGATCAGTCCCACCGAGTGCGGGAAGCCTGTAGCTTGCTGCTGGGTTCCTCTCCAGCAACCACCAACCTGTCATTGGGAAACTCGTCAGTCATCGAATCTGGTTCCACTCCGAATACATCCCCTCTACAGCCTCTCACTGGCATGGATGAGGAAGCTTTTGCTCGACGTAAACATACCATTGATGTTCAGACCCGGATGCGTGAGCGGTATCGTCCGTATCCTCATCGAATGGCACCTCCTCCACTTGAGCTCCGGTTTGCCCATAGGGGGGTTGGGGATACGTCATACACCTCCCTGAGCTTCCAAGATGTCATAGATGTGCGTTTCTTGTGCTCCGATCGTTCATAGCATCGGAGTAACAATCATCAAGGGCAAACGCACGTTTGTGCATGGGCTGTCCTGCTTCTCCGATGAAGTTCTGCGTGCCGCTTATGCCGCTAAGATAGCAGCAAAGAGATCAATTCTCTACCGCATTTCTCTGACCCAGTCTAACATAGATGAACTTGAGAAACGCAACAACTTCTTCCGAGAACTGGAGAAGGAGGCCCGTGCAGAGCTGGATGTAAACGAGGAACACTTGGAAGCTATCAGAAATGTCATGGGGGCTAGAGGGGTTTCAGATGACCCAATTGAGTATTACCATGCAGTTTATGCCGATGAACTCGTTGCTCTCACAGTTGCAGACGTACAACTCTCACATATGATGAGTGTTCTACGTGGCAACAGTGATGCCGTATCAGTTGATTCGGCGGACTCCGATGCTGAGAGTCCGCTGGAAGATATGGACAATGAACGTGATGTATCAGTCCAGGTGACATCGAGTAAGTACTCTTTTGGATGGCATGGACGCATGGCTAATATAAATCTAGATTAGGTGTATTTGTACACGTGTAATGCTGCTTTAGTATGTAGTCGTGCGCTCAATCCAGTGTTGTTCCCACCCATTCCTTACCCCCAAAACCTGGATGCCCCGAAAGCAAACGAAGCGCACAGGTACTACAAGGGCTCGTCCCACCGCCGGGACTATCATAGGTGGACCTTCACCTGAAGGTCCAGAAGTGCCTCAAAACCCACAATTCCACGTCGAACCACCAATGTCGGTCCCCGTACGTCCACCTGAATACCAGCTATCCGCATCACACGATCTTGAATCCGCTATGTCATATGAGACTTTCTCACAGGAGCCAGTCACAGCATATGACAATCGGTCATTCATCCCATCCGAGTCCATCGATCGTGGATCACACAGTCATCCACTGCCCCCGCTCACTTACAACCAGTTCGGTCAGCTTGATTTCCCTTTACAAGGTCACGACAGTCGTTCTTTTGCACCTACCTCAAGTTTCGGCCACTCGGATGGACCCGCTCAGCCATCGCAAGGATCGTCCATGTCCTTTGACTCGAATCATCAGTTTCCGCTTGCCACACCCGACCATCACGTCCTCCATCAATCTGATCCAATGATCATGGAAGATGATTCACGCAGTGCCCATTGGGTAAACACCGACTGGGTATCTCCTGCCCATTATACTTTTGAGCAGGGCCAACACAATGAACTGGCACACCCTGCTCGCACGCTTCTTGCTAATGCGGCGATGTCAGCAGTACATCAAAGCGAGATCAATGATATCGATGAGTTCACCACCCGACATGTTGTAGCGGTACGCCCAAACCGTCGCGTCATGCCATTAGCTCGACCACACCATGTCATCCAGGTGCGTAATCATCAAATGTCGGTGAAACGATATCTCACTGACAAGATACACATTTCTGCAGGCACGGCCATTATCCCGGCCTCAAGGATCACAACGCCGCGCACGCATCCAACTGCCACCAACACCCTCCCCAGTACTACAGGCGCCCCCAACGTCGCATCCCACCCCTGCTCCGAGTCCAGAACCCCAACGCATGGCACCATCACCATATGTTGAGGTCAACGCTTCGACCAGGACTGCCGTACGAAAATTAGCCACCCAGGAACTTCGCAGACGAATCTTTACAGAGTGTGGCAATCCAGACCCCCGGATGCGTGCAAGGATGATCAAGGAGGTTTCCCGAAATGCGCGCACGCAAATTCTTGGTAACCGTACGTATCAAATTAACGCAGGATCATTAGTAGTTTATTAATTGTAATAGAACAACCAACGAAAATAATCCACCTTAGAGACATGTTAACGCGGGACGTGGCTGATATACGGAGACTTTTCATCCGTACTGCAGGCAGCTTCATCGAAGACTATCTTGATATCCATGCCATTGTTGCGACTGCACACAATCAGATCATGGCACGTCATGACGCTGTTCACAACATTCTGCACTCTCCAGGTTATAGTTTCTTGCACGTCAACGGAACAGTAAGTATCAGTCAATTTGTTTGATACGACTACATTGATTTTGCAGGGCTACTTTCAACACCCGTGTGTGGTGGCAATAATCACTCACGTTGTGTGGAGAACACTCCACAGTGGTAACTTAGTCAACAGTGATCATTTTGACCCCGTGATTGCTCTCGCAGTCACAGGGATTTTAGTAGCACTCAGGGAGATTGAGTCGGGCACATACCTTCAAGCATCTGCCCACACGGCGAGGGTTGATGACTTCTACCATGATGCCATAGATTTCATTCAAAGACACATCCACTCGGATGCAGAGGCAGAGAACCAGTACAATAACTTCATTTCTACGCTGATCACATACAACCAAACCCTATTCCCACAGATCTCCACAGAGGACTCCGAGTCGGAGGACTCGGAGGATCTTCATCATGGTTAGATCTACATGTCATTCAAGTTTGATAATCTTTGTACCATACGCGTGACACACTGTGGCTGCAATCTCAATCTATCCGTGATATTTTGTGCTTGCAAGAATTACAGCACTACTATATAACAATACTACCAAATCTAGTTAGAAATGCAGGCTATACCTTTTATAAAAACGGATGTCGAATGATTCCTGCCTTTTCGGCAGGCAGATGTAAGGAGTGACGCAGATAAACATGCGGTCGTAAATGTTATCATAGTCCGTGCCTTCGAGATGTCCAGTGCAGTCCTCGAAGGTGAGGGGCATCTGTAATGGCTGCATGCTGACGAGCAAACTAGAAGGCTCAAGCTGGGCGGTGGGAAGAAAAGACAAAAAGTGCCAGAGGGCTTGTTGGCGCCCCAGTGTTGGCACCTTTTATATTGTTGTGCCCGCAGGACACGTAGGACCGAGAAGGTACTCTCCACATCTGGTTGGTCGGCTTGCGCCACTTCCGGGCCATTTTTGCCATTGTGAAAAGAAGTGAGGAGTTCGCCATATCCAGGATCACGGAATCACAAAACCTCCTAGTGGTAGGGGAGACCAGATGCAAATGAAATTCTAGGGCGAAGGGGCAGGGGGAGCGAACAAGAATGGACTACAGCAAATCGGGAGGTTATGACTTGAGTTTGTGAGGACCTGATATGTGAGGTACTAGGTCGGGCCAGGCGATACTGTTATTATAATGCTAAATTCTACTCTTATTTACTGCCGTTTTCACACAAGTTGAGCCGTGGGAAAAAAATAAACAAAAAGTGCCTCCTACCTTGGTCGTCTTATAACACACCAACGAGCAATCAACCCTCCTCGGAGATGATACCGTTTGATTTGGAATGCCTCGAAGAACAAATCTAGAGTGGTCCGATATCAAAAACTGACAATCTCAGAAGTCGGAATTTTGGGGTGCTTGGAATTTGCTAGCTTTCTGTGTTTTCTCGCCATCGACCTGATCTTTTCAATCTGCAGAAGCAGTGTAAAGTAAACAGAAATGGATTCACGGTAAGAATCAACTCTGGGTGTAAGATGTAACAATGTCCGAATATGTGCTATTTCATACCATCACTCTAAGGAAACACCCAGTGTCCTGCCCACAAGTCCTCCAGGTCACATTTAGCATACTGTATAATCATGTTGAAACTTGGTATTTGCTTTCTGCTCTTTTATTACATAACCAAGGTTCTAGATCATGATCACATGATCATCAGTCATTTCCACTCTTATATTGTTTCATCATTCACTATAGAAATGAAATACTTATGCCATTGGCTAGTGTCAAAATATATAACTCCTCTGAGGTCCTCCAACTTACTCTGGACCTGTTCCACACAACTCTGAACTTTCCTCTGCAAAGTACAACTCCTGACTCTGGAGTTACTTGGAGTTGTCTCAATACTCAGTAACGTCTTTTCTCTCTTTTGGACCTCCTATTTCCTATTCTGGACATTATGTTGGAGTTACACCAGAGTTCATGTGCTCTGATTTCTGTCAGTATTTTAGACAGTCCGCTTTGTCATCCCTTCCTCAGTTGTTCTGCCATCACTGTGCAACACTGTGGTTAGTTTTCTAGCCACATCTAGCTTTCTATTTTACTTATGTTTGTAGTCTGGGTATTTCTATCCTCCTATAGGTAAAATACAGTTGTTCTGCCATCACTGTGCAACACTGAGTCTGGGTATCTCTACCCTCCTATAGCACACAGATTCTGACAGCTAGTATCTATATCCTACTGATAATTTCAGTCTTTCAGTCATGTTTCATGACTGATATCTATACTTATATGATGGAGACCTATACAGAGATAAACAGTCCTGTAAAGTATTTAGGGAGAGCTCCCTTATGGTTGCTCTCCAGTTAGAATCTTATCCAACTCAGACAGTCAAGTTGAGTCCTGTTAGAGTCATGCAGGTGAACTCCAGTATAACCCCAGAACTCCAGAGTTAGTGGTAGGACCTTGGCTTTACCTTGTGTGGTGTGCCACTATCCAAGTCTCAGTGTTGTGGTCCTGTATTTGTGGAGGGTCAGAGGTGTGGAGTTGAGTTGTCTAGACTTGGAGGAGGATGAAGATATCCATCGGAGTTTGGTGGAGAGCTGAGTGTCAAGCTGATCAAGGAGAGAGAATGTTGAGTACTCAATTTGATATTATGATTGGATATGTACAGTGGAGATGATACAGAATATATAGTACAGAGGAGCATCAGATTTGTAATGAAGTCATAATGGATGAGTAATGAAATGGAGGTTGGGAAACTAAGAACCAGAGCTATGCACTGGTTGTGCAGTTCACTGGAGCTGTGCTGCACAGTGACGGAGAAAGGTACGGAGCATGAGAACTAACTAAATAGGGAACAAGGAAGTCATGTGAGATATTTATATAGGTCTGAAGTTACAAGAGTGCATAATTGGTGAGTTCTCACTGGAGGTACAAGTGGAGTTGATACTGGAGGTACCAGAGTTGTCACGGATATGACAAGTCCCCTCCTTCTCTGTCTTACTCTAAGACCCTCTTGTTGAAACTTGGTATTCGCTTTCTGCTCTTTTGTTATATAATCAAGGTTCTAGGTCATGATCACATGATTATTGGTCATTTCCACTCTTATATTGTTTCATCATTCACTATCGAAACAAGATATTTATGCCATTGGCTAGTATCTATATCCTACCAATAATTTTGATTTTCCAGTCATGTTTCATGACTCATATCTATCCTTATATGATAGAGACCTATACAGAGACAAACAGTCCTGTAAAGTATTTAGGGAGAGCTCCCTCATGATCACTCTCCAGTTAGAATCCTATCCAACTCAGACAGTCAAGTCAAGTCCCCTTCTTCTCTGTCTTACTCTAAGACCTGCTACCTTGCAATACTTCATTTACCCTTGGTGAGTTCTTCCACCAAGGTCAATAACCTCTCCCCTCCCTATCAGTCCCTTGACTGTAGGACCATCCACTATCTTGGAGGACAAGACAAAGAGATCTTTGCATTTCTTTAATAGTATTGAGGCAAATGGTCTCAATAGAGTGGAAAGAGAAGTTGAGTAAAGGATAAAAAAGATGTAGCTGTAATTTCTCACTCCAATTAACCTACAGAGGATTTCACACCTTCACCTAGTAGGAGATTCTATGTGAACACTGAAGAGATGTTGAATGACCTATACTGCTATACGTCTTCAGACAGGAAACTAGCAGGTCAGCAACACAAAGAAAGAAAATGAAGGGATGATAGGTCCGTCCCAGGGGAAATTCATAGAGTAGAGCTCCATGGAAGAGAACATCACAGGACTTACAGGAGGTGAAATGGATGATGATCTGGAAGAGCTCCTATGCTTCAGACATGGCTAACGAGCACAAGAATTAATTCTTCACAGATCAGGAGAGAAGAATGAAGAGATGACCACAGACACAGCTGGTGTTGTGATTCTGTGAATTGAACACTAGATCCTGTGCTCTGTTAATACAGGCAGACCATAGTGGTAATACACTATTCATGTTACTAAAGACTTAGGTTGAATATTAAGACTTGACTGTCGCATCAGTCAAACTTAATTAAAGTGTGATCTTAATTACACTTCAGGATCAACCACATGATGATCTAGATGCAGTCTGTCAGAATCTGTGGACTATGGAGGGGCAGGAAGGCCCAGACTCAGTTGACACACAGATGGTAGGACAACTGATATTCACCTATGGAGGGGCAGAAAGGCCCAGACTACAGA
>JBBPTO010001276.1:0-16997 GCA_038094155.1 Pulveroboletus cf. aberrans | reverse complement strand
AGCAACAGTGCACCGAACGGCTGCCTGAGCCGTACGATGAGGCGCAGCGCACGCGTGGCTAGATCGAGCCGAGTGATACCAGGCGAGAAATCCTGGTCGAGGAGGGGACCGATCCAGGGATGGATGAGGATTAAACCATCCATCCGAGACAGGTTGTCTGCGGTATTGATCCGTATGTTACCGAGGATGGGCGATGTCGCACAATAGACAGGGACATTGGTGTTGGGATCTGATTTCGAGTGAGGGGCGAGGTCAGTGAGGGGGAAGACAATACCAGGAAGCCTCATTCGACCAGCAACAAGCGACAGCGGAGGGAGGTTGTGGAGCCGTTCGTAAAGCGGGACAGTCAGGGAGGGATCGGACAGCGACTCGTGTAACGTCATGACCATGATGTCCATCTCATCCTTTTCTATAATCCGCGGAAGATGCAGCGGAACGATTTGGTCGTAAACAGAGAGGTCTGCAGGGAGGTAGCTGTTTCCATGGCTGCTCGACCTCCCAGTCCGTGTGAGGGCCGTGACATTATCCGAACGGGTCAAGATATGCTCCAGTAAGCGAGGGAGCGCCTGCTTCCCTTCTCCATAGATGACCGGAATTGCGACACCGAAAATGCCAAATAGCGAGTATGCGAGGTCCTCTTCGCGTGTGGTTCTACGTCGTGAAGCTAAGTAGAGCTTCTCGCGCACCCTGTCGAAGCCTGGTTTAAGGGTGGTCAACTCCCGTGCTGTGCAGTTCGTGACCTGTTCCATCTCTGAGAGGATGAGAGGCGATTCTTTGTGGTTGAACATGTTCAATCCTAGGTACGGTTTCCAATCTTCAGTATAGAACTGAACAACCCTAGAGGCAATATATTCCTGAAGCGTCCATCCACGAGTGTTCCAGATGCTCCGCCGGAGACAGCCGGATTCCTGCAACTCTGAGAGGACACCGAGCAGGTATATAATAGTGAGGGACGAGCCACAGTACCATCTGAACATGGCAATGACTGATTCTTGTTGTACCCCCTTGTCGGCTTGGTTGATACAGCAAGTGTCGCTCCACGCCCATCGGAAGCGAAGAGAACGCACAAGCTTACAGAACCCGCGCAGCTTGTTGTGCGTAGGAGAAGCAGGTAGTCCAAAGATTGAGATATGCTTAACCGTCTGGTTCGTTGGCTCATTTGGTTGCCACATGTGCGACAGCATCACGTATTGATGGAATATCCCCACCTCTCTCCGAATGCGTGCATGGTTAAGCCGATCCTTGGTAATCATCGAAGATCGCATCTGATCGTAGATGAAACGTTCCTCGAAAGCTGCAGCTTGTTGTGTTTTGTCGTAAAGATAACCGGTAGTCACGTCAATGAGGACGTGGGGAATGTCATGGATCGTCTGCTCGACCATTTCCCGGATGGTGGATGTTGCATCAACATACCGAGACCGAAGGTCTACGGCAACAATCTGAACAACGAAACCTCAGCATAGGGATGGAAAATTGGCTTACCTTGGATGCGCAGGTCGGATGATCCTTCGATACTTGCGACCATCATCTGAAATGCTCCGAACGCCTCCTTGTAGCGTCCCATGCTATACAACACACTATGCTTTCTCTCATACCCCTCGTAGGATGATGGGTCGAGTTCAATTAACTAGATGAATGTTAACTACGATGTCCTTGATGCAACAGAGGATGTACATACGTTGTTAGCATCAGTGAGCATCTGACTCAACAAACCCGCTCTAGCTTGGCAGCATTTGATGAGCATAGTGCTGATATTTGTGGGATCGAGTGATAGTGCACTCGAGTAGGATGTAATGCCCGCACGGTAGTCCTCGGATTCCATTTCCCGGTCGCCAAGTATTTCAAGATCGTTTACGTAGCGTGCTCGAACATCTACAGAAGTGGGTGTATATCTCGGGACATAAACATATAACTTACCCGTGAGCCAGTCTGCGATTAGTTTGTTGGCTTGCAAATCTATGTTTATGGTATTTGCAATCTCGAAAAGCACAGCAACGGCAGCATATATGCAACCCTGTGCATACAAGGTCTCGCACTGATGCTTCATCTCGTGCGCGCGGATGACACACTCGGACGCGGCAAGTTGGCCGTGGACCCGCTGAAGGTTCTCCTCGTGCGTGCGGATGAGACGCTCAGACGTGGCAAGTTTGTCGTGGACGAGCTGCAGGTTCTCCTCCTGCGTACGGACGAGACGCTCGGACGTGGCAAGTTGGTCGTGGAAGTTCTTCTCGCGCATACGGACGGCACGCTCGGATGCGGCAAGTTCATCGCGGGGGCGCTGAAGGTTCTCCTCATGCGCACGATCGGATGCATCAAGTCGGTTGCGGAGTTCCTGTACAGTTTTTTTCAAGAGTTGTTATTTGTTGATCTACGGAGCGTGGTATTAGTACCGTGCGGCTGGGCTTATGATGAACACACTCGAATGCATGTCTTGAGTACATACGAATTGAATGACATTTTCAATGTCGGTTTTTGCAATGATCTCCCTCCTGATTTCTCGTGCACGAAGCATCTGACGATGATTAAAAAAACAGTATTCGATTCGGCCCAACACAAATTCGTTGAGATTCACTTACGCTGTCACGATAGGGAGATGGAAGAATATCACAAAGGTCGCGCACAGTAAATTTCTGGTCGCCATTCGCCACCAGGTCGAAATTAGGCGAGATAGCGATAGACTGGATGTTGCGAGCATTGTCAGCGACAGAAGCAATTTGCTGATGGGTCTCAGAGTCCCAGAACGAGAACGAGGAGCGAGTTGCGGCCACGATGAATGCGCCGTTGCTTGCCAACGCAATGCTTATGGGGGAGCAACAGTCGCTGCGGATGGACCATTTGGACAGCGTCACGCCAGTGGATGCGTTGACACAATGGATGTCGCCACCAGATGACAGCACGAAAAGCTGTGTGCTGTTGTTTGCCCATGCGAGGGATTGGTTGGACCACGAGCTAGCCTGGATTGGGGACTCGGCGACGATGCATGTGTCCTCGTAGACGCGGACGGCAAAGGGCGGTGGCGAGGAAGCGTCCGTCTGGCGAGAACTTGACCCCCGCCAAATCGTAGCCGTGCTGCAAGGCGTACAACCGCCGCCAGTGGCCAGTCGAAAGAGACCAAACACAGACCGTCCTGTCGGCGGAGCCCGTCACGATCCTCGTCCTATCGGGAGAGATGGCCACGGCGGACACTCCGTCACTGTGTGCTTGGAACTCGGTCACTTTCGAGCTGCTTTCGATGTCTCACACCGTAACTTGACCACTTCGCGTCCCACTGATAACCCATTTCCCATCTTTCGACACCACGATGTCAACGATGGGACTTCCCGTGTGCATTGGCATCACCTCCTGACCATCCTCCACTCGCCAACGCCGTACTGCTCCCTCCTCATCACCGCCCACGACGTACTTCCCGTCGACAGGGGATGCGATTGAGGATAAGTTGCATCGTCCACCAGGTTCACTCGGTTTCGTGTGCCCCTCGCGGACGACGCTGTTTGAGGGGGAACCGTTTCTAACTGACTCGCTCTCCGCCAGTGTCCCACTTTCAGGTGTCTTGTCCGTGTCACGCTGGGGCTTTGTCGCTTCTTTTGCCTTGTCAACATCATCCTTGCAAATTGTCTCCCGCGTACTCACTGGCCACGCGTCCTTTACTTTTGGAGAGTTGAAACATGCTTTGTCCCATATTTGAGCGGTTGAAACTTGAAGAGCGTTTGCTAGCTTATGCCTGGAGGTATTTATTGCCTGGCGTACACGTGTCTCGTGGTATCAGGTCTCATCCACAGAGATCTGTGTCCTGATGAGTCCTGAGGCATGTATGGGGTCGAGCAACAACAAGTTACATTGGAGAAAGGGTGCATGAGGGTGCACGAATGGATTGGTGCGGTCAGCACGAGGATTGCAGGTGCACTTTCAAAGCGCTGGCAGCTGCACATCTGTCAAGGCTTTGACAGCGTTTTGGATCATGCGAAACCGACCAACGTCACGTGCCAAGTGGCGACTCTACGTGACATCAATGAAAATCGAATAAGTATCCAACGAGTATAAAAGATGTAGATTTATTCTGGCCAAAATACACTGACGACCATTACTGAAATTATGACTACAACAAAATGGTGAGCCGTTGTATTTGAGAATACCTATTCATTTTTGTTGAGGTCCCCACGGCCAAAAAATGAAGGCACAACTGAGGTCCGATTGAAGCCCAGCCAATTTCATTCTCCATCTTGTCCACCATGCACACTTCACGTGATCAAGTTGGTCGATTTCGCATGACCACTACCTTATGTAATTACTCAAAAATGGTCTAAACATAGTGAACTATTATTAGAAAATTATCGGAAACAACCAGCACAGATGGTACCCTCTTCTTACCTGCCACAAAAGGGGTCTAAAAGTCATGTTCGTGTTCGGCCATGAGCAGCTTATAGCCCCGACCCCAGTCCGGCTGGGGATTTCAGGTGGTTTTGCATAACACTAAGTCCCACACACCAGGCATACTCGCATCGACTGGCTTGAGCACCTCAACAACACCTGTCTCATTCTAGGAAATCAAGAGTTTCACAGAGACTGAACGTATGTTTCAACAGACAATAAATATGGAGTTATCGGTATCATGTGATTGTGAAGAGCCTGCCAGCTCCTTCCTGATGTCTAAAGTTTGCAACGGCACCCAGGGTACTTGCTGGACCCGCTGCATGCGAATTCATTCTTCTTCCCGTATACGCGATGGCCCTCGCAGTCTGTGATTGAACACACGCATTAGCGCACCGCTCGAACTAGTTGGATGGGTTTACTTTTGCATTTGGGCAGCTTGATAGGACATCTGTTCTTCTGTGGAACAAATTACGATTTTTCTCTTGCCCGTGAAATGAGGCGACGTACAGGAGTTGCATTCACTTCTTCGCCGGATACTATGCACGCCAGGGCGGCGGCAAGAGCAAGAGCAAGGATGATTTTGCCATAAAAGTGCATGATGGAAAAAGTGGCTCAACGTATGAAGTCCGGTGATGAGGTTGGTGGGGTGACCCAGACTTCTGCAAGTGAAGTTTATATACTCCCCAACAATCTCAATACCGTCCATTCGGGTGGAACTTGTTTCGCAGTCAGAACAATGCTTCACCGACAGTATCCCGAAGCGCGGGTTCTATTTGTGCCATGACATGCGGCGTTGCATGATAGGGCCGGTACATCCGCATGGTACTTCAAGTTTCAACAACTGGGTGCCGCATAGAAGTTAGTCTAGCATGGCATGGCCATCACGAGGAGTACAAAAGCCCGATGTTTACCGATGAAGCATGTGATTTGGTGTGGATTTGCCTGGGCCAGACACGTATTGTCAAGAGATCATATCGGCTTATGGCAGATTGTATTACCTTCATCGGTGCGACAAATTTGTGCAGCAGCACAAAATAATAAACAGTCCTTACAAACTGGTTATCATTTAGATGTAGGACAACATCTTTCCTAGCAAGCGTGCCGCGAGTGTTTCTCCATCAGCACAATTGAGATGGTTTTCCTCTACGTGACCACTCTACCCATCAATGATGCTGTGCTGATTGATGACGAAGATCGCGAAGCTATGAGAACAAAATGTTATTCGGTGGTCAAAAACACCGAGGATGACATCAAATGCCCGTTGTTTCCGACCCCGCTCATCGGTCCATCCTTCTCAGACTGACTGATAGAGTCGCGATAGATACTTTCGTCAACCCGGCGCCAGGGTCATACGTATCTGCAAGATAGTACTGCTCATGGCGGCTGACAAAAGGCATCTGGAATGTGCGTCATCCACCGGTCATCCATCCTTCATCCTTTGCTGATTCCACGCGCACCGTATACTGACGTGTTTAATCTCGCCAATGGACAATATCTTGGCCGCAGAGACAGCCCCACTGATGAAGCGCTGAGAGTCTTCCATGCCAGTGAACCCCAGTTTGATTAATCCGGGGCCCAGTCGGCCAGTCAACTTTTACGTATGCACAGCAATCCTGCATCATGATCGCGTTCTCAGGGTCCTTTCTGCTCCGGTATAGCAAGATACGTGTTGAGCTGACACATGCTATTGCCTCGTGTTTGCAGCAAGGCTGTTGTGGATTGATCTACTCCAATGTGCATTCTAACCAATCAACTTAAAGGCCCTTGTGTCATAACGTACTCGAAATTATCTTTACTTACGCTATCGAGCCACCTATCCCTGATTCCTTCGCCTCGTGCCTGCTCCGAATCTAACTTCTAACATTATGGTCCCAGCTCGACGAAACCCTTCAACAGGGATGCATTTCCTGACCACCATTCCATCCGAAGACCCCTATGAAAGGTTATTTTCGTCCCGCATATAAAGTTTAGTCATGTTCTCATCAACTCATTGCGCTGGATACAGGAATTCGAGAAGTCGTGACTTTATACCAACTCGGGAACGGAGATTGCGCCCCACCGATTCAATGTCAATAGGCAGGCTGCTATATGCCTTTCTGAATCGTATTGGGGCATGAATGTCGTTGCCGACTAGAAACCGCTATATCCTCTGCAGTCGTGTCAAAGCAAAGGGAATTGGCTCCCATATCGGTGGAGGCAAACCAAGTGGCGTGTCAGTGGTGTCAAAACATGAATCCCCGTGTTGCAAATGAGGCTCTCAGGGATCGGGACATGAGCAAACCAGACAAATGCCGCGACTTTGTAGCGCGCGGCAATCTCGCTCCATTTTCCTCCCCTTGTCAAAAAATATACCATGTTCATAGCCAAGGACTTCATGCCAGACCAGAACGACTTTATCATCGTGTTTGTGCCTCTGTGACTTTTGGTATCATTGGTATCGTACTGACCCGGGTCTGTAACAGTGTCATGGGCCCAACGGGAACCGGGAAGAGTAATGTGAGTGACTTGTATTTCATGCACATAATAATTCACGCGAAAGTGGCTAGTTCATCAATCGTTTGACTGGGAGAACAGAAGGGGAGAGTGCGCGGGGCCTCAATACCGATACACAGAAAGTCGTCCCGTACGATGTCCGGTTTAATGGTACCCGGCTTGTTCTGGTCGACACACCTGGATTCGACGATACCTATCGGTCGGATGGCATGATATTAAGGATAGTCGCCGATTGGCTCACCCAAAAGTATGTCCTGTTCTCTGCATCATCGCTCCACAGCCCAATGTATAAAGATATCGGAACGGCGAGACCTTGAGGATTTCCGGGATAGTATACCTCCACCGTATCACTGATAATCGTATGAATGGTTCTGCCCTCAAGAATCTCCAAATGTTTGGTAGGCTTTGCGGAGATACACCTCTAAGACGGGCACGTCTTGTCACGACGCGCTGGGACTTGGTCACGGACCACCAAAAGGCGGAGCAAAGAGAGAAAGAACTCTCAACGAAATTCTGGAAGGAACTATTAGACGTGGGTGTTATTGCTAAGCGGTTCTACAACTCGGAGAGTTCCGCACGGGAAATCGTAACGGACCTCCTAGCTATGGGACGACAAGATGGAAGGAATAAGCTACTCCTGCAGGAAGAGCTCGTCGATCAGAAAAAGCGTCTGTACGAGACGCGAGCAGCCAAGGTCATATATTCTCGGCTACAGAAACTCCTGGAAGTTCAGAAGAACACGCTCAATGAGTTAGCAAACGTGGCCAAAACACAAAACGATACAGCTTCAGCCGAGGATCTACAGGATCAATATGAGAAGATCAACGAGGACCTTCAAAGGACGGTTTGGCAGATAAAGCGAATGAAGGTCCCGCCCTCGAGGCGATTCATTCTGTGGGTGTCTGTAGAGAGTTGTCGTGTGGTATGTCGGGTTTCCTTTCTCGTTCCGAATCGAATGGAGTTCTGAGTGAATGTATCATTTTTATTAGCGAGCCATCAAGTTCAAATGGGAGGCTGGCTTAGAGCCTGAGGCTAGAATATTCGTTCTGAATCCAAGTTGATCATGTACGGCACACATCTTTTACTCGGTTCGACCAGTCGCATTTATCTATCGAGCATAAATTCAGCCCTGTCCTGTTTAAAGTATTGATCATGTATCCACTTGTCGTACATGCTATCCGCTTTACGCACTCAGATCCAATCATGAACGAGGAGCAAAACTCTGGGAGAGTAGTAACAGAATATTCTTCCTGTTTGTCTGCAGCAAGGAGATGCCAGTGTCTCGGACAAGCGAGCTCAAACAGTGAAACTGGTATCTGATGTATTTCTATGCAGCCAGTGTGTCAGTCGGGACACTGGGACTGATAGCCTCACAACGATGTCTCGGGTGACGTCAATACTACCAAATTGAAGGTGTGGGCCAACGGGGGTAGAACGCGCTCGCTTAGCCATGCACTTGACGTCACAAGATCTGATCGTACACCAACGTCATACGTGCCGGTCATCCCGTGTCACTTACAGACCAGTCATTGAATCTTCAAGTTATGAACACTGACATTAGTATCACACGTACAATCAGAAGGCTTGAGAATGTCCGGAACATCGCTATGAACAGGAAATGGGAAGAGTGGCATCGAGTAAAAAACACAGATAGAGAACGCATAGTCGAGACGCTTTTTTCTTTCTTTTTCTTTTCCTCCTCGGGCAGTGAGCCGCGGTGGACGGAACATCCGTTTGGTGCGGCCTTGTACAAATATCTAGGCTGTCCTGATGGTCGGGTATGGTATTTGCTCCAGTTTCCGTCGCGAGGGAGACCTACTCAATGTAATCGTAGTCGTAGTCGTAATTGTACATCCCCAAGCCTCCAAGGGTTGCTTGTCCCCAGTGCTTTTGCGGACTGCACAATCGGCTCCAGTCCGCTATATGGAAAGCGATCGGTCTCATAATACTTCACGTAACCAAGGTGAACAGTGGGACTTACGTGGTATCACTGCTGCTTGTTCCTTGGCCGTCAAATCCGTCGCCTCTGCCATCACAACAGCAAACCCGCTAGACAGCGACGTGAGTCCAGAACAACAGAGAATCCGGCTTGACATACTGGTTGAGATGCCAGTCGATGTGACTGTATGGAACATGAGACACGATCAGGGGGGTCGTCGAGGAGATCGCTTACCAGTGGATGAACCAAGGTCCTGGGTTATCCGTAACGAAACGGATAGTCACGTTGTCGGAAGCACTGGTACCTATGGACACGACATCCCGTCGAACGGGATTCGCGAAATTGTACTTCGTGGTGCCAGCTACTCTGATCACATCGAAGTTGTGCTGAATTTTTTGCGTAAACATGGGATAAATAGAGCAGTGTGGAGCACGTACGCCATGGAGATGAATCGGGTGCTGAGAACGTATATGTAGTGTCAGCATGGGGTAATGTTCTGTGAACAGGTTACTCACGGGACCACCGACAGCTGCAAGGGGGTTTGGAAAGCTTAATTCTATAACCTTGTTCGGAGGGAGTTCATAGACGCTACCCTTTGGTAGCAATTGCGAAGCGTGCCGCGCGCCACTGAGAATCTGGAGAAGCACAGGGACAGGTGGATTGACAAATGATACGCCGTTGAATTGGAAGTGTCCGAGACCGTCAAAGCCCGGACGCAATTGAATGTTCACGTCCGCCCTTCCGGGGATTGGGACTCCGGGAGCGCCTGGGCGGATGAGGGGATGAAGGTTGCTCTCACTGAATGCGAGTCTGTACGGGCCGGGTGCAGACGTAGGTTCCTTGTTGGGTGCTCCTTCATAACGTAGGATTGCCATGTTTTGACCGCCTTGGAACGAGGAATTGGGCAGGTCGGGCAGTGCACGCATCCAATAGTTCCCAACGGGCTGGTTAGCTGCAACAACCACCGAGTAGCGCTGACCAGCGTGAATGGGTACTGAGTCAACCTGGATGGGTGTTACTTCAACTCCATCTGCCTCAATGATGGTCAATTGGTGACCATCAATCGTGAAGTTGAAAGCAGGATCGCAGGACATGGCAACGACGCGGAAGCGATATCGTAAACCACGTTTGACACTGATGACCGCAAGCGGAGTCGCTGGGCCACCAGCATAACGACCCAGGCCATTAATCAGTGTGGAATTTGCAACGATTGCTTGGAATTCATCTGCAAGTATGGGAGAAACCGTGTGGTACCTTACATCAGGGTCAGCACAAACTTTTCTGCTACGGATAAGAGGTACTCACCAGTCTGAGAGCGTGATCACCGTATTTTCTATTCGGGTTATGAGGCACAGCCAGAAAGTATAGCTGATGTAAACTTACCATTATCAACATCATATAAGTGTTTCAAAGGATCGTTAGGGTCGTAGATGACCAGTGGCCCTCGCACACCGTCACAATATTGAGTTCCATAATGGGAGTGGTACCAATATGTTCCTGTCTGATCAGTGGCGGTGAAACGGTGCTCGAACTCATTCCTCTGACGAATCGGGCACTGGGTGACGTATGCCACACCGTCTGCCCAGTTGGACACGTGCTGAAAAATACCATGCCAATGCTATTGGAAGTAGATTAGGTTAGGATATAGTTCGCAAAACTAGATACATAAAACGACTTTCCATGCTAGTTTCATTGTACATGCTTGGGTCCGTGAGCTCATTGCAGACTCTGAGAGCAAATTTTTCCCCCTATTCAAGTATGAACATATTGATCTCAGGCTGAATTTCATCACGATTGTTACTTTATTGGCCCTGATCAACGGACCAGGGTATACACCATTGATGAGACTCGCCCTAAAAACCGTTAGGAATTTATCAAAATGTACCGTTTAACATCGACTCACGATCGCCTAAAGCCATCCGGTGCAACGACCTTGTTCCCGATACGAAGTTCGCTCGCAGGGCCCAGCACATTTCCTGCCACAGAAGTAAAATCTGGCTCAGAACCGGTATTAGTGGACACGGACAACGCATTGATGATGGGGAAGAGCGAAAACGCAAGGACGGTAAGTGAAATGACGTCGAACATTGCGAGAGGTCGTTGTAGAGGGGATTGGTTGTACCTTCGCATTTCTTTTATACCAGGGCAAACTGGGAACGGATGCGCGACGACTCCAGATGCTGTCCCAGCGCTGAAAGTCTAGATTATTCCATTCTCGTGGCGACAACGCAAACTTGATAAAGCGTGGGCGGTCACATCGCTATTCAATCGATGCCGACTCCCGCACCCACAACCCTGCCAAAGGTAGCGCGAAGGAACCGTCCAGGGGGGTAATTTCATAACCTGAGCGCGATTGGATCATCGCTGATCGCAGCGATACGGCGGAAATTATCTTCAGTCATCAAGAATCCGTGGATGCCCATATGCAGGATGAGGCACAGGACCACAGAACAAAAAGAGTTACGCACGGTCGTGGCAGCGGCGTTCGCCACATGCCAGGGGTAGCATGAAGGTTGAAATTTGAACCACGGATCATGGATCGTCCGTCGTGATCGTAGATGACCCTTGTTCCACACACACGAGGAAAGAGTTTCAAAGGAACGACTCACTTCAGACCGAAAGATCACGCTTCATGAATGCGCGCGAATGGTTAGTAATATGTCGAAGTCGATCGTTGGGACATTTCAAGCGTTGTTTGCCGCGCAGAGTGACAGTGGCAATTTCCGAGTACAGCCTTGCCAAGATGACTCGGACGAAATGATTTAGAGTATCGATTTGCCGGTAGAAGGTGTATGAAACATAGACGCCGCCGCGCGTGTCGGCGCTGGACTGTGGCTGTAGCGCTCAACGTTCCTTATCAGCCACGGAGTTGCCTGCTCCAATGTCCATCATGATGCATGCGGTACATCAATTGAGGCATTTTACGGTAGCCGACAGAAATGCGACGGGAGATGACGACTCGGACAAACTCGGACGAGCCATCGCTGGGCGCCGGCTGCCGGTTCGGACTCCGGAGACAGTAAACCTTGATTGACTCAACGTCAGCTTGATACACTGCCAGATTCATTTCTGAGGGTCCGTATTACGGCCAACGACTAGCACGACCTAAGTTAAATGTCTGTAGTGAGTCTGTGACCGGACCGCTCTGGAGAACATTATGATCCTGGAACCCTGGCAGGTGTGTACTACGCGGCATGGCTATAGCGCGTAGCCGTGAGGGTGTCTTCGAATCCGTCTGGACATCTGTCTCCCTTCCCACAACTGTTCTTCGTTCTCAGAATATCCCATTCATCAGTTCCCAAGATCTGGGTTTGCCTGGTCGTGCATCATCATGATTACAGTGAACCTATGCGAACTTATAAAGACGATCTCCAGAAGACGATGTTCTGCGAACAAGTGCTGCCAGCCGCGCCTTTACTATATCTACGTCCTCCCATCCCATTATACATGAATCGCAATTCAGTCCTAACGAGAACAGCTGCCGATCTGGCTTAGCCCACTGGTACGCATCCTGAGCTTTTGTCAAAGTTATCAATGCCATTGTATCCTATCGTATCTTCATTACTCGCCGATTCACGACCATCCCTTCCTATCCGTGGCACGAATTAGTCCTGAAGTAAGATGAGTGCTGAGTAGAACGTGACACATCCGTTTCATCCGACTTGAGCAGATATAGTAATTCATAGCTTACCGTTGCTTGTAACTAGTGAGTAGAATGCATATGAAGTGAAGGAGATCAGCATAAATAATCAGAAACGCAACTGGTTTTGGGGACTTGTGTCATACATTGCAAAGGTCGCCCACCTCGTCACCAGCTGTAATTCAAGTTCAAGATAGGTCCGATTATATAGGCAGACTCGAAACTGTAGGAATACACGAAGTGACAATCAAACAAGTCGAATGAGGGTGGTACTTCTTAATAGACCAACCTGAAGCCAGCAGTGATCGATTGAAGGTATACCACGAAGGCCTGAGTGCGTTGGGGGTGTTTATCGTGGTCTGGTCGTATCCTCGCAGTCCCGCATTCCTCTTCCCAGGTGCAGGTGGCGTTCAGTGAGTGACACTCACTATAATAATGGCAAAGCGCTATTGCAACGGCCAGCGTCCGGTCTATTGAAACAATCGGCAAGTATCCGGCTGCCAGCACGCTTTGCATCATCTAACGGCGCTTGCGGAAGCACGCGGCGGCGGCAACCCAGTGCCCCCAGAATCGGAATTGTAGCCCCCAAATTTAAAACTGTCATGTATGCCAGCCATGCCCTTCATTCAGAATTTTCGATTCTCACCTCGGCAAACGTGCCTACTCGAAACCAAGCTTGTACCCGAAGGTGGCACTACAATCAAACAACAATCTAAATGAATTTTGTCGACGCTCGGTGATATCAACGCGTGATGAAGATATCATTGCTTTTGGACTTCTGCTGATGGTGATGGACGATTGTTGTCACTGACCAGGGTGGGATTATCGGGGTCTGGAATTCAGATAACGGTGGGCAAGAAGGGTCAATGATACACTTGCAGAGGGTCTTGCTGCGACTCACGGCGGCGTGAAGATCATCGTCATCAGCAACTGCCTCCATGATGACAAATTAAAGTGCGGGTTACGAAGTTCTACCACTAGGAGGAGTCTCTTGTCAATGACTGATTTTTCGCGGTCGCCGCTCAGGCAGAGGTGGATATTGGTGAAGGAAAAATACGTCAAACGTATTGGGGCGGACAGGATCGAGGACAGGGATAACTCTGTGTTCCGTGTCATTTTCATCAGACGCTGCGAAACTTGCGTGTAGCATTCGACTTTGCGATGAGCCCCGACATTTGACGTCGAACTTGAAAGCGGCGCGCGCCTCGATCGGCTGGAGGGCCACGTTGGGTATAGCTTCAGAGGAGACGGAACAGTTCGCAGACCCAGCTGTACATTGGGACTCCGAAACAAGTCTTCAAATTTCTCTGCATGACTCGGATCCACCGCATTTGACTCTGGTATTGGTACGCTTCATACGTCGGCTCCGTGGATCGATACAAGCAGTCTCTTGTCGTCACAGCGCTGTGGTTCACGCAGGTCGTTCCGTCGAAAGAGATTGATCGTGCACACAGAGCGATCTCAGATCTTTGAGCGGTACGACTATAGCTCACCATCGACGACGACGATAAACGGACACAATGGAATTATCATTCGACCGACAGCGGAGCACGAAGGAAGATGTATAACCGAGACCTTTTTTTCCCTCTTCATTCTTTTCTCCCACGATTATTGTCAGGGGAAATTACCAGTGGGCGATACATATGGCGTGTTGTGGTCTTGTATAAATATTTAAATAGTGGTGATAGAAAGCCACGGTACTCGCTGAAGTTTTCGTCACAAATGGGGCGTTGTTCGAGGCTAAACGTATGTCTCCGGGCCGTCGAGAAGCGCTTGTCCTTCAAACACGTCCGGGAGGCAGATCCGGCCCCAGTCAGCTGCGTGGGGAACAATTATACACTTGCGTTCATCGAGAGGGCAACTGTGGGCAGTCCGACATACGTGGTATCACTGCAGCTTGTTCCGCGGCCGTCAGCCGAATCGCTTCTGCCTTCACAACGGCGAACCCGCTGGACCAGAATATCAGCAGAGAATCATGGCAATTGGTGTCAACGTACTGGTTGAGATGCCAGTCGATGTGGCTACATGGATCATGAGACACGACTAGGACGGTCATCGAGGCGATCACTCACCAGTGAAGGAACCACGGCCCAGGGTTATCCGTGACGAAGCGGATTGTGACATTGTCGGTGGTGCTGTTGCCTATGGACACGACATCCCGTCGAACAGGATCCACGAAATTGTACTCGTCGCTGCCAGCGACCCTCACAACATCGAAACTGTGCTGGAAAATAGATTTGGATGAACATATGACGAGAAGGAAGAGTGGAACACGTACACCGTGGAGATGGATAGGGTGCTGAAAACGCAGAGTCAGCATAGAATAATTCCGTACAACGTAGTACTCACGGGTCCACCGATAGCTGCAACCGGATTGGGGAAGCTTAATTCTATCACCTTGTTCGGAGGGAGCTCGTAGACGCTACCCTTTGGTAGCAATTGCGAAGCGTGTCTTGCGCCGCTGAGAATCTGAAGCAGCACGGGAACAGGAGGGTTGACAAAGGACACGTCGTTGAATTGAAAGTGCCCGCGGCCGTCAAATCCCGGACGCAATTGAATGTTCACGTCCGCCCTTCCGGGGATTGGGACTCCGGGAGCACCTGGGCGGATGAGGGGATGAAGGTTTCCTTCGTTGAATGCAAGTTTATACGGGCCGGGCGACGACCTGGGATTCGTTTTGGGTGCTCCTTCATATCGCAGGATTGCCATGTTTTGACCACCGTGGAACGAGGCGCCCGGTAAGTCGGGCAGAGCACGGAGCCAATAATTGCCGACGGGCTGATTCGCTGTAACAACCACCGAGTAGCGTTGACCGGCGTAAATGGGTACCGAGTCAACCTGGACGGGAACCACCTCAACCCCATCCGCCTCAATTATGGACATGCGATGACCATCAATCGAGAACTTGAACGAAGGGCCACAAGACATGGCAACAACACGGAAACGATATCGTAAACTATACTTGACATCAACGACCGCGAGCGGGGACCGCGGGCCACCAGCATAGCGACCCAGTCCGTTAATTAAAGTCGAGTTTGCCATTATCGCTTGGAATTCGTCGGCGAGGATGGGGGAGACCGCATGGTACCTTATGCCAGGGTCAGAACAAGCTCGTCTGATACACACAAGACGCGCACCAGTCTGAGAGCGTAATGATGGTGCTTTCTAATTGGGTTGTGAGACATGATACAGAGGGAAAGTGGATATAAACTCACCATTATCGACATCGTATAAATATTTTAGAGGGTCAGAAGGGTCATAGATAACGAGAGGCCCTCGCACTCCATCACAGTACTGAGTGCCATAATGGGAGTGATACCAATATGTTCCCGTCTGTCCTGTGGCAGTGAAGCGGTGTTCAAAGGAATTCTCCTGACGAATCGGACACTGGGTGATGTATGCCACACCATCAGCCCAGTTGGACACGTGCTGAAAGATCCCATGCCAATGCTACCAGAGGTAGATGAGGGTATAGTTCACCAAGCTATGCGTACAATGACGTACCATGCTAGTTTCATTGTACATGCTTGGGTCCGTGAGTTCGTTGAAAACTCTGAGTGCAAAGTGTTCCCCCTATAAATACATGAGCATGCCGATCTGAATATCACCGTGATAGTGGCTACTCACTTTGTTGGCCTGGATCAACGGGCCAGGGTATACACCATTGATGAGACTTGCTCTACAAACCGTTAGGAACCCATCAACATGCAGGAATTAATAGCAGCTCACGATCGCTTGAAGCCATCTGGCGCGATAACATCGTTCACGATATGAAGCTCGCTCACAGGGCCAAGCACATTCCCGAGTGTGGCAGTGAGACCTGGCTCCCAACCAACATGCGCGGAGATGGACAATGCAGCAGAGACAGTGAAAACTGCGAACGCAAGAGCTGAGAGTGAAAACACCCCAAACATTGCGAAGAGTCGTTATGGAGGGCGAAGATAGCGCCTTCGCATATCCTTTATATCGGTGCGGATTGAGAACAGGTCTGTGAGGATTCCGGATGCTGTACTGGATGAGGGAGGTTCATCCCTCGTTATTCCCATATTCACAAACTTGGCGCTTGAAGGACCATAGTCGTACAGGGGTCGGATACTCTTTTAGTAGTCCTTGCCATAGCGTCACTACGGCGGGGATCGTCAGCTCATGAATTAGTGGGTCCCGAGCACAGGGGTGACACACAGGACTGTGGCGGAACAGATGGCATTACGCACGGTCATAGCCGACGAGCGGTGTATCGAGGTTGAACCTGGCAATTTCGTTGAACGACTTGTTTCGAATCAAAAGAAAGGTCGGGAAGTTCCTGGCCACTCGGGCAGCTGTCAGTTTTTGGAGAATGATATGGTCGAACCGGTGACGGCGGAGCACAGCCCTCCGATCCGATAACCGAGCGGAAACTTGAAATTGGCCGGCCGACGCGCCAATGGTGGCTGCAGCTCAAGTTGCTCGAGTCGGTGAGCGGTGGACATGTTTACTCAGTCTTAAGCTTAATCCACCGGGAGCTTCCCAAGATGACGGCTTGAATCCATGAACCGTATCACCAGGATGGCATCC
>JBBPTO010001275.1:0-17008 GCA_038094155.1 Pulveroboletus cf. aberrans | reverse complement strand
GTTTTCCTTCTCTAGAAGGTATTATATGAAGACTCTGGCCACAGTAGACTTCCACAACCTAGTTTGAAAGGAGATCTAATGAATAGAGAAACCAGATTTAGCAAGAGAGAGAATATTAGCTTTAGTAGAGGTAGGAATGGAGTTCGTGATGATATTAATTAACTGGGTGGGATGAGTATTATTTATACACCTTAGAAATACATAATTTACACAATCATTCAGGGTCAAGGCATAGCATCCATCAGAAGCTGTCATATTCTTATGTTATTTACCAGATAATGAATCACAGCATGATGCTCAAATAAGTGTCCCAATGACATGTCATTTTAAAATGGGTGTAACTCAGTGGCATGACAATTGAATCACATGATCCAAGTGGAGTTAGGAAGCTCAGAGAAAGTACTACCTTCGCTCCTGCAAGTGTTTGGCCTTGTTTGGCTTTTTTCACTGGAAATTAACCAATCTCTTCAAAATGCACCAACATTGGGACACTTTCTTGAGCCACTGTATGTGTCATGCTCCTGCTTACTGTCAGGGCCCTCATTTCAGAGATGGGAGAAACATGATAAAGAGGATATAAAGGAGAAGAGAACTTCATTAGGATCAGATGGATTAAAAGGAGTAAAACTCAACATAACAATATTCAAACTAAAAAATACATGAGGGGATTACAGGAGTTATACTATGAGATCAGATCAGAGTCTGAAACAAAGAATAGAGAAGACCATATGTAAACGTACAGTAATGATCAGGGATCTGTTAGAGCCATGCAGGCAAACTCCAGAGCTATTGATAGAACCTTGGCTTCACCTTGTGTGGTGCATCACTGCCCAAGTCTCAGTGTTGCAGTCCTGTATTTGCAGAGGGTCAGAGGTACAGAGATGACTTGAAGTAACTTGAAGAAGAGGGAGGATTACCATTGAATTACAATGGGAGTCTGGCATCAAGCTTGATATCAGAGAACATCTAGTCTATTCAATATCATGACTGAAGTCATTACAGAGGGTTTGTACACTATATATACTATGGTGGAAATGGATGAGTAAGTATGTATGTATCTGATTGATAATATGGAGATCATAACCAGAGCTGTGCTGCACAGGGTTGAAGAAAGGTACAGAGCATGAGAACTAACTAAATACAGAACAAGAGTATCATGTAACATATATACAGAGGTCCAGAGGGTTAAGGGTGCATGATTGGTAAGTTATCACTGGAGGTACAAGCAGAGTTAGTTCTGGAGAAACCAGAGTTGTCACAGATATGACAGGATCAAAGGGTGCCAAGGGGTGATGTACATAGAACAAGGGAATATGAAATGTAATGTAGAAGTAACATAGAAATGTTCATAGGGCTAGGTAATGAAGTAAGTATAAAAGGATATAAGATCTGGACCAATCATAATAAGTCCAATGGGGGAAAGGGTTTCAGTATTGGAGGTCCAATAAGAGGTAGGATGGAGTTCTTCAGAGGAGACTGGAGATGAGGGTGTCAGAGTTGGAGGTGACATGGAGGATATCAGAGAGAGTTCAGAGGTATAAGGATTGGGGTTGGGATGAGATATGACAATGACACCAGGTTAGAGACCCATGCAAAATGAAAAGGACTTGAAGTGGTAGGTGGCACAATGCAGCAAAAGGCAATATGTAACAATGTTAAGACTGGAACATCCTTCACTCAAACTCTGGTCAAAGATCAGAGGTCAAAGGAAAAGGGAAACCAGAGATGGTTGGACATTCAGAGGGTTGCATCTGGAGGGGTGAGGCTTGATGCAGGACTTATGTGTCACATCTTCACACTGTCATGGCCTTCATTGGTTGAAGATGCATCAGAGGAAATCTGGAGATGAATAGAGAACTGTCTAAGCTGATATTCAGGCTAAAGTATCTACATACAGAATCAGAGTATATATAGCTATGTAGATAAATAAATTGGAGGTTGGAGAAGTCATAACCAGAGCAGTGCACTGGGTGTGCAGTTCACCAGAGCTGTGCTGCACAGGATCAAAGGGAACTGAGAAGCAAGACTAATCTAAATACAGAACAAGGGAAGTACATAAGGATATCTATGATATGTCCAGAGTTTTGGAGATTAGGAGTTGGTGAGAGGTCACTGGAGGTATTAGCAGAGTTGTTCTGAAGGTCAGAGTTGACTCAGTAGCACAGGATATGACAGACAAAATCTGTGCACTTAAAGGGGTAGAGATACCCAGACTACAGACATAAGTAAAGAAAAGTAAGAAAAAGTGTCTAACAGCTCACCTCAGCTGTTGCACAGTGGTGTGACTGTCAAGATCTATAGAGTGGGCAAAGATACCCAGTACTCAGCCAGATGCCCAGGAGAGCAATCACAACTGAGGTGAGTTGAAAGGAATAAAGGGATTAAGTAGTGAAATGATATGTGCATGTCTGTCATATCCCAAAATCATACAAGTTCAACTCCACACCTCCAGTCATCAACTCTCTACCAACTCCAGTCTATTTCTCTCTGACTACACTATGTACTACCGTTGGACCTTATCTGTTTACATTCCGCTTACATATGTTTCCATTGTTCTCTCTTTATACTAGTCTTGCTCTTGTTCTCTTGCCACACTATGCTTGCACAGTGCCAGTTCATAGTTCACCAGTGCACAGCTCCAGTTCATAGGTTCCCAACCTTCTAGTCTTACTCATACATTATGACTCCATTATAAATCTGATGCTCCTCTATAGTATATAAACTGTACCTCTGCACTGTACATACCTCAGTTCAAATATCAACTTAACTTCCCTCAAATTCTCTTGAGTCTTGAAGACTCAACTCTGACCTTCAATCTCTGACCTCTTTCTCTACAACCATAAATTCAAGCCTACTGAACTTGAGTGAGGGCACACCACATACAGTGAAGCCAAGTCTTATCCACACTCTTGCAACTCTGGCCCCTTCAGAGTTACTCTGAAGTTGTACTTGCCCCCTTCCAGCCTAAGTTTAACAGTATATTGGAACTCTTAATTACTCAGAGTTCACAATGTCTTCCCACATTACTAGATCTTGCTTTCACATGATTGCCAACCCTTCCCACTCTCCACAATACAATATCCTCAGCACTTTCAAATCCAGCTGTCAAGGCCTGGAACTGGTAAATCAGTTCTGAAGCTTCTTCACTCACTGCACTTCATCGGCCTCTCAGAGAGGTCTGCTATGCTCTCCTACTTCAGGAGCACACATTGATGAATTACTGGAGGACAATGAAGAACAAGGTTTCCAGACTCCTTCCAACAATGGCAGTGATCCCAGAGGCTCAAACAGACCTGGAGATTCCTCTGACCCCTCAGATTCCTCCAACAACAATCTGGACATTTCAGACAATGTCATCAATCCATTCAATAATGATCAGGACTTCATCCCCAATCCAGACAACCAGAATGTGCCCCTTGACCCCCTACTCACTCTCATAAACATCATACAGGGACTCACACATTCCTCTCATAAATCCTCCTCTGGCTCCTCTCAGCACACTAAGGTCTGGAAACCAGACCAGTTTGACAGAACAGAACCCCACAAACTCTGGGTCTTCCTGGTCCAGTGCAAGTTAAATTTCCAAGACCACCTTAAGGATTTTCACAACAACCTCATTAAAGTAACATTCACACAGTCTTACCTCAAGGGTATGGATCTGAAGTGGTTCAAACTGGACTTCCTCCAAATGGAAGATCCCACACTTTGCCCACTCTGGATGGTCAATTATAAAGAGTTTATCTCAAAGTTACAAATCAACTTTGGTATGCATGACCCCATCAGAGATGCGGAACACCAACTTGACCATCTGATGATAAAGAACACTCATTGCATCAACAAATATGTTGTTGAGTTCAACTGGATCACTTCACAAGTCCAAGGCTATGGAGAAGGTGCCCTCCAGCACCATTTCTATAATGGTCTGCCAGACCACATCAAGGATGAGGTCTTCCATGTCAGGAACCTTCAACTCTCCCTGAACACCATTACCTCACCCAGTCCATTGATGCCTGCTACTGGAAGCATAAGTCCAAGATCAGTTATCAGACTAAACCATCCACCAACCCATCTAAATCATTCAACAGACCCTTCACATCCTCCACACACAACTCTGGTGCCATCAAGGACTCCAAGGAGACCAAGGCAAAGACAGCCATCACCTCCACTTCCTTCAGAGCCTCTGCTTCTTCAAAATAGGACTTGTCCTCTAAACTTGGAAAGGACAGAAAGCTCACCACACTGAATGAAAGCACCACTTTAACAATAATTTATGTATGTTCTGCAGTCACTCAGAACACATGGTGAAGGAGTGCCTGAAGTCTACATCCAAGGCTTCAAAGGCTGGCACCACTAAGACCATGACTATGGAAGCCAGACTGGAGGCCTCTTCAGAGGTGAAAAAATAGATAGTGACCTCTGAAGCTCTGCATGGAACAGAGGTTGCATTGATCCCCCCTGTGCACTCAAGGAAATTCATCTCAACACATCCACTCTTTCTGATCCCAATCACTCATGCCCTCTGTCTCTCTACTCTTGTATGAAATCCCTTCTTTCCCACACTTATCCTCCAACTGTTTCATAGATACTTCTTTTGTCAATAAACACAGTATTTTCACATACTCTGTCCCTTCACTCCTTCAACAAAACCACCAACTCCACCATTATCCAAGCCATTGACCTCTCCATCCAATTCTCCTCTGGTGATATCACTCTGATGACATGTTATGTCACTCTATTGGATGGATCCTGTTCGCTTGTCCTAGGACACAACTGGCTCACCCACTTCAATCCATTGATTGACTGGGTCTTGATCAGTATCTTATTTCACTCACTACAACAGCCCATGCCTACACCCCCAAGCTCAACTCTGCAGCCCCTGGAACCCACTCTGAAAGCTGATCCCATCCCCTTCAATACACCACATTTTTCAGAATGCAAGGCCCTGCTAATCATGCTTATTAGCACTCCAGCCTTCATGTTGGCTTGTCACCTGGAAGGCTCCATGCAGTTCAGTCTGCAGCTCCACCCTCCAGAAAGCAACCTCCACTCCACCTCCATTGCCCCTGATCTGGCGGATCTCTTCAGCATTCCTCTGAAGTACCATGACTTCACAGACATTTTTAGCAAAAGCAAAACCTCCAAGCTTGCTCTCCATCATGAATACAATCTGAAGATCAACCTGGAAGAGGGTGCCTCCCCTCTGATCAGCACCACCTATTCCCTTTCTCCCTCCAAACTTGACTCCCTCCATATGTTTCTCAATGAACACCTCTCCATGGGCTTCATCCACCCTTCCTCCTCCACTCACACCACTCCAGTTCTCTTTGTCTACAAGAAGAATGGTTCACTCCACCTTTTTGTTGACTTCCAAGGACTCAACAAAATCATGAAGAAATACTGCTACCTGCTATAAAACAGCTAAAGGACTCAGGATGAAGTCCTAAGCAAATAAGTAGGGTGCAAGTGTAGGTCTTGACCCATGGGATTGCAAAGAGAATGAAAAGAGGACTATAATGATGGCTCACTGGTTGTCCACAGGACACTGGAAAACTGAGTCTGGCTTCAGTAGAGCTAGGAAATCAACTTGGTATTGCAGAACTAGGACAGGAATAGAGAAAATTGGAGGAAAACTGGCTTAGGATTGGTACTGAGTGATACTAGATGGCTTGCATGGTGATAGTAGGGGAATACATTGCTAATTCAGGCATACCTGAATGATATATAATAAGGAAAACACAAAGGAAGACTATTCAACTCTACAAGAATGGATCTGGTGTGTGAGAAAGTGATTCAGTGTGCAGGAATCCAGTATCTGGTGGACCAGATGGGTATCCTGTGCACATGGGTCTGGGTCTGGTATATTGATGTAAAACAGCAAAAAGACTCCAGATTGTAGTCCTATGCAAGAAATAGAGGTGCAAGTGTGTATCTCGACCCAAGGGAATTGCAAAGAGAGAAAAAGGAAATAAAGAGGACTGTATGAATGGCTCACTAAATGTCCACAGAACACTGGAAAACTCGAGTCTGGCTTCCCCCTGTTTGGTAGGGCTAGGAAACCAACTAATCTTGCAGGACTTGAGGGGAACATGAAAGAAAAAGTAGGGAAAAGCTTAGGGAACCAGACTTAGAGGCTTAGGAAAGGTGGTGGTTACTTGCACACTGTCTAGGAACTAATTTCTAGGTACAAAAGTCTAGTCCAGGCATACCTGAACAAAGTACAGTAAAGGAAACATAAGAAAGGCAAAAACTCGACCAAATCTGGAGTGTGGGAATGGTTCTCAAGCCGCAGGAACACTGGGACTGGTGTGTGGGAACTCAGGTCCAAACATCAGGTTCAAAACTAACCTTCAAACTTCGACTTGGTTGACTTGGGTTGAGACAAATGGCAGCAGAATGGTCTCAGGTTTGGTAGGAGCGCAGGATAGAGGCTATCAGACCGTGGGAAAACTCCGGATATCACTGTAGGGAACTCTAGTTTCCTACATTCAATTGAAAGAAAATGGTAGACAAACAGTAGATGGATCGAAAACTGACCTTCAGACAACTACTGGATCAACTCAGATCAGGATAGACAGCAGTGCAGAGCAGTCTTGGATCAACTGGAGTGCAGGATAGGGACTAGAGATGGCTAGGGATGGCCGGATATCACTGTAGGAAACTGTACTTTCCTACACCACTTCCCCACATCTCTGATCTCCTGGATGCTCTGAGCTGCATGAAGATCTATACAAAACTCAACCTCCAGCATGCATACCACCTGGCCCACATGTCAAATATATAACTCCTCTGAGGTCCTCTGACTTATTCCAAACCTGTTCTGTGCAACTCCAAACTTTCATCTACCCAGTACAACTCCTGACTCCAGAGTTATTCAGAGTTGGCTTGATACTCAGTAACATCCTTTTTCTCTTTCAGACCTCATGTTTCCTATTCCGGACATTATGTCGGAGTTACATCGGAGTTCATGCACTCTGATCTCCATCACTACTACATGTGTCCACTTTCATAATTCCTTCCTCAGTTGTTCTGCCACCACTATGCAACAGCTGAGGTTAGTCTTTTAGCTACATCTAGCTCTCATTTTACTTGTGTTTGTAGTTAGGGTATCTCTACCCCTTCATAGTGCACAGATTTTTTCACCACATCACCAAAGGAGACAAATGAAAAACTTCACTCTGCATGTGCTACAACTCCTACGAGTGGCTTGTGATGCTATTCAGCCTCACAAACACTCTGGTAGCATTCCAGCAGTTTGTCAATACAATCTTTGCTGATTTGCTTGACATTTACATCATAGTCTACCTGTATGACATACTCATCAGACCATGCTTCACACAAAGAGCATGTCTAAGAGGTCCTCTGGCAACTTCACAAACATGGCCTCTTATGCTAAACCTGAAAAATGCGAGTTCCACACCAACTCTGTCAAGTACCTCAGGTACCAGCTCTCTCTGACCAGACTGACCATGTCTCTGGAGAAATTAAAAGCCATCCAAGACTGGCCTGAGCCTCATAAAGTCAAAGACATCCAATTGTTCCTTGGTTTCACTAATTTCTATTAGCGTTTTATTCATGATTACTCTGCCATCATTGTTCCCTTAACCTGTCTAACCTGAAAGGGTATTCTCTGGAGTTTCAATGACTCCTGTCACTCTGCATTCTGGCACCTCAAGGATGCCTTCACTCTCACTCTGATTCTCACTCATTGGGTCTCTAATGCCTCCCTAATCATTGAGACTGATGCCTCTGACTACACCATTGCTGGCATCCTCTCCCTCTGATGTCTAGTCCAGCCAGTAGCATTTTATCCCTGCACCCTCTCCACTCCTGAGCTCAACTATGACATCCATGACAAAGAGCTCCTCACCATTCATGAAGTATTCTATACTTGGTGTCATTACCTTGAGGGCTCCAGATCTCTGGTGAATGTCATCACCAACCACAAGAATTTGAAGTATTTCTCTATGTCTAAACTTCTGACCTGCCAACAAGCCCAATGGTCAGAGTTCCTCTCCCAGTTCAACATGGTCATCCACTTCTGCTCCAGATGCCTTGAAGCAAAGCCAGACACTTTGACTAGACAATGGGATGTTGTTAAGACTGGATCTCCTCCGCTCAAACTCCAGTTGGAGATCAGAGGTCAAGGGGGATCGAATGGCCAGAGATGGCTGGAGGTCTGGAGGATCACATCCAGAGGGGTGAAGGCTTGGCGCAGGACTTGTGTGTCACGCCCTTGCACTGTCATAGCCTTCTTGGTCAGAGATGCATCAGAGGAAACCGGAGAAGGTTGGAAGAGAGAGTCTAAGGTGATATTCAGGCTGAGGCTATCTACATACAGAGTCGGAGCATATATATGGAGGGAAATTGGAGGCTATGTAAATAGTGTAAGTTGGAGGTCAGAGAGATCATATGCCAGAGCTGTGCTACACAGCGTCAGATGATACAGAAAGGCGAGACTATACTAAATAGAGAACAAGGGACATACATAAGGAAATCTAAGATAAGTCTGGAGTTTCGGAGGTTAGAAGTTGGTGAGATGTCACCGGAGGTATTAGCAGAGTTGTTCCAGAGGTTGGAGTTGACTCGAATGTAGAGGATATGATAGTATCCCCCTCTTAGGCCTGAACCCTTGAAGGCCGTTTGGAGGTGTCTGTCAGAGTCTGGCAAAAGTGCAGGAGGTGGCAAGGCAGGTGCATAGAGATCAGGCTCAGGGAACACTAATGGCACAAGCAGGGCCAGAAGAGTGATGGAGGTGTGCTAAGCAGGGAGTCAAGATCAGATGGAGCTGAAATGGGAGGCAGGAGTGACTGTGGAGGAAGGCACAGTTGGAGCAGAGATAAGCGGAGGTCGGAGAAAAGCGGAGGTTGGAGAAAAACAGAGGTCGGAGGGAAGTGAATGTCAGAGAATGGGGATTGGAGAAACCAGAGATCAGGGGAGAAGCGGAGGTCGGAGGGTGATGGAGGAGTTCAGAGGGGTATGAGAGGAGTTCAGAGGTGGCCTGGAATGGCCGAAGTGCTCTGGAGTGACGGGAGGGAGAAGGAGGATGAGAGAGAAGGAGGTGTTATGGAGCACATGATCAGCCCATGACCTAACAATGGAGCATCACTTTCGGAGGTTCGGAGTTGTGTCGGGGAATGCAGTGAGCAGCTTGATCAGGAGTGAAAAATTGGGTGAGCGCATTCCTACCCCCCTCTTAAGGTCAATGTCCCAGCATCGACAGAGGACAGAGGGCAGGGTGGATGGGTACACATCCGGAGGTCGGAGGGGCAGGGTAGTGGAGGCAGAGGAGCAGAGGAGCAGAGGGGCAGAGAAGCAGAGATGGTGCAGAGTGCATCAAGCAACTCCAGGAGGAGGAGGGTTGGAGAAGGGCAGAGTTTCATGGAGTGCATCAAGCAGCTCCAGAAAAGGCAGGAGTGGGGGTCAACATCATTATAGCTGATCGGGCCATGTTCCAAGTATCTCCAGCCAATTGGGTTAGGATCCGGAGTGAGCAGATGTTGGCAGTTGTCAGTGATGATGAAGTTAACGAGGTCGGAAAGGGGGTCGGAAGGGGTCGAAGCGGAGGTGCGGAGGTGCAGAGTGCAGAGTTGAGAGGGTAATCGAAGGGTCAGTTCTGCAAAAGAACAGAGGAAATTCTCGACCTCTGATGCACAGCAACTGAATGCCAAGGAGAGGACAAGGGGGGGGGGGAGGTGCAAGTGCTGCACTGGGCAAACACAAGTGGAGGGGTGGACCACAGGTCCAAACGGAGGTAAGAAGTGATCTGGGAGCTTGATGCGACCGGAACACCAGAGGCATGCAGAGCAGATCAGAGTTGTAGCGGAGTTCAGGAGATGGGAAGGGGTGTGAGTGTTGCGTGAAGCAAACACAGGTGAGAGGGTCAGACAAGAAGTCTAATGATCTCAGGGGGAACCGAAAGGAGGTGATCTCTGGAGGAGGTGGCTGTGAGGCTGAGGTGAACTTGGAGTTCAAGCTCCGGAGACCAGAGGTGACATTGGAGGGGTTGGCACTCGTTCTTCAGATGTCAGGCAAATGTGTCACTGCTAAAACCCTACAATCAATGGATCGTTAATGGGCGAGTTGACAGGGCCATCAGTCATCTGTCTGGAGTCCAACAAGGGCATGCATGGAAGCATCGGAAGTGGTTTCCCTGAGATGGAAGGAGAAGCAGAGTTCAGGAGGTGGACGTCGGAGGTGCGGAGGTCAGGAGTTCAGGGACATCAGGGGGGTCATGAGGATGAAGGTGCCATCAAGGCACTTGGAGGGGTATAGAGGTCATAGGTAACCGTCAGGAGGTCGGAGGTTCAGGAGATGGGGTCGGAGTTGTCAGGAGATGAAGTATTTCTGAACAGATGGTGGAGTGAACTGAGGGTGACAGTACCAGTCATAAGGAATGAATGGATGTGCTTGAGACAGAGAGGTACGGATGGGTGTGGGAGTAGCACAGGCTCCCGAGGGTGAGGTTGGATGATCCACAAGTCAGTCTTGGGTGAACAACTCTGGAGAAAAGCGGAGTTGCTTCAGAGCTACCTTGGGTGACGAAGGCAGTTGTTCAGATGCCTAGAGAAAGACTTTGAGATGAAAGTCTCAATGTGAATGTGAGAGGTCATAGTCAGAGTAGTGACAGTATGAGTGGAAGCCTGAATATAGTGTTAAGACTGGATCTCCTCTGCTCAAACTCCAGTCGAAGATCAGAGGTCAAGGGGGATCGAATGGCTGGAGATGGCCAGAGGTCCAGAGGATCGCATCTGGAGGGGTAAAGGCTTGGCACAGGACTTGTGTATCGTGCCCTTGCACTGTCATGGCCTTCTTGGTCAGAGATGCATCAGAGGAAACCGGAGAAGGTTGGAAGAGAGAGTCTAAGGTGATATTCAGGCTGAGGCTATCTACATACAGAGTCAGAGTATATATACAGAGGGAAATCAGAGGCTATGTAAATAGTGTAAGTCGGAGGTCGGAGAGATCATATGCCAGAGCTGTGCTACACAGCGTCAGATGGTACAGAGAGGCGAGACTATACTAAATAGAGAACAAGGAACATACATAAGGAAATCTAAGATAAGTCTGGAGTTTCGGAGGTTAGGAGTTGGTGAAATGTCACCGGAGGTATTAGCGGAGTTGTTCTGGAGGTCGGAGTTGACTCGAATGTATGGGATATAACAGATGTCTATCTCAAAGAGGGAGATAGTGACTATTTCCATGTCAATCCCCACAACTTCCACCCCATCTTCACCCAAGAGCAGCTCACTTCCTCCCTCCACACTACTACTCTTGCCATGCCCATCCCCCATGCTGGCACTTCTTTCAACATTGAATCCTTTTACAATGACATTCTCTCCACACTCCCATCCAACCCCATTGCCTCTGTTTACCTGTCCATGCCCAGACCTCACTGGGCCATCAATGTTATGGCCAACCTGGGAGGGGTGGGCATAGAACTGTTGGGACTGTGGTCTTTAAACCGTGGACAAGGAGCGACGGAGCTTGATGATTGCAAGACGTCTACAAAGAGCCTGCCTACTAGCGAGGTTTGGCAACAAGGGTTGCTACCAAGCTAACGGCGGCCAAGGGACTTCCAAGTTAATGGTAGACAAGGGAGTCTGCCTACGATTGAGGACAGATGACAAGGACTACCGAGTTAACAGTGGTAACTCCCCAATTAAGGGTCATACAGAGTGACAAAGAACAAGAGGGTATCAAGGCTACCCTTGGGCCTGTATCACGGAGTGGGAACGCCAGTATATTCCAACAGTGATGAGGACAAGGTAGAAACGGTGAAGTAAACAGTAAGACTAGACTGAGGAGCATAGATGCGACGACGTGGGTTTATATACGTAAAGGAGTTCAGGGTAGGCATAGAACATGAAGGAATATGATGGAAGGAATTGCTGACGGGGCAAGTGGAGTGGATGCGATGGCATCGGATGATGGGTCAAGGTATCGTAGTCAGCGATGAAAAGAAATAAAAGTCCAAGTTGGGACTTATACCCATGCATATGTAAGCGATAAGTTCAAGGAAAAGCATAGTCTGGGATAAAATGTAACAATCAACTCCAACAACTTTCTTTGTCTAGATGATCACATTATATTCCTGACAATAAGGACCTCCATCTCCAAGTCCTCTGTTATAAACATGACAATCCACTCTCCAGTCATTTTGGACAGAGTTGAACATTATAACTCATCCACCACAAATATACCTGGCCCAGCATCTGGACCTTCATCAAGGAGTACATCTTCTCCTGTACCACATGTGCCAGAGCCAAGGTTCCTAGACATAAGCTCTATGGGCTCCTCAAACAACTCCCCATCCCTGAAAAGCCATGGAACTCCATCTCCATGAACTTTATAGAACAACTCCCTCTGTCCTCTGAACACACTGCTATCCTTGTTGTCATGAATCATCTCTTGAAACAATGCATATTCATCCTGATGAACAACAAGGTCGACTCTCCAGAGTTGGCAAAACTCATTCTCCTCCATGTCTTCTCTAAACAGGGAGTTCCCTTCCGCATTACCTCTGATCAAGGTTCAGAGTTTGTCTCTCACTTCTTCTGCTCACTCAGTAAAGCCCTTGACATCCACCTTCACTTCACCTCCAGTTATTATCCAGAAGGCAATGGTCAAACAGAATGCATGAATCAGACCCTAAAACAATACCTTTAAATCTACTGCAACTACCAGCAAGACAACTGGTCTGAACTCCTGCCTCTTGTGGAGTTCATGTACAACAATGCTCTGAACACAACCACAGGTGTCTTTTCATTCTTTGCCAATAAGGGTTACCATCCAAACATCTCCATACATCCAGAGCATGATCTCACCTCCACTCAAGCAAGAGAGTACTCTGTCAACCTCAACTCCCTCCATGAATTCCTCTGAGAGGAGATAGCCTCCACTCAAATACATTACCAAGAACCCACAGATGCCAAGTGAACTCTGGTGCTGGACTTCAAAGTTGGTGACCAGATTTTCATCAAGGCCAAATTCTTCTGCTTTCCATGCCTCTCTAAGAAGCTCTCAGAAAAGAACTTGGAACTCTATATGATCATCACCAAGGCTGGTAGTTATTTCTTCATGCTCTGTCTTCCAAAGTCAATGAAGTCCATCCATCCAGTGTTCCATGTCTCTCAACTAGAGCCCTCTATTTCCAACACCATCCCCAACAGAGTGCAGCCACCTCCACCTCTGATCAAAGTTGATGGAGAACTGGAGCTCAAGATCACCAAAATTCTTGACTCAAAGATAGATTAAAAAAGATGCAACTGCAAGCTGTTGTACCACCTCATAAAATGGTCTGGCTACAAAGGAACTGACAAAGAAATCTCCTGGCTGCTAGCCATGGAGCTCAGATATGCCTCCAAACTCATCAAAGAGTACCACATCTGCTATCCTGACAAGCCCAGACCTCACTCCACTTCACTCCATTGCCTGCTCCATTCACATTTGCAGCATTTCTAAGTACAAAGGTGGCCAGACACTATCTACTTGATTCTCAATTCCTCCACCTCATCTGCTTTCCCTACCAACTCCTCTACCTCCTTCTCTACATCCCACTCATTCTTCTTATTGTCTGACCTCACCTTCATCACTCCATACACCTCCTCCACCTTCAACTCCACCAGCCTTTTCAACAGCCCATTCTGCTCATAAAGGTGCTTGCACAGCACCCTGATGCTCCAATAGAGCTTGGTGACCACCTCCATGATCACTTCAAACTGTTACAACTATCCCAGGTAGAGATAGGCATAGCCCCTAAAAATGGGTCTAGAGTACTTAAGAAGAAAGGAGAATGCAGCAAGGCATTCCATGAGGACAAGAGACAAAGGTTCTGGGAAACAAGGCTTTCTGCTTGTTCTATCTCAACAATCAAACATCAAAGAGAAGACTGCCTCAAAGATCTATCATCTCAAGGTGAGTGAGAAGTTTTCTTAGAACAGCATAGCCTCAAGAGCACTACAAAGTCTCAAAGAGCAAGAGGTTCCCGACAAGGGACTAAGAGTAGGGAGAAGGAGTGGAGTGAAGACCCAGTATATTGAGGTACACGAAGGAAAGGTCTAGCTTGGAGATACAAGTACAGGAAAACAAGTTTATATAGGCTAGGACAGAATCACTGATAAAGCAAATGGAATCACATAGAATGTGATGGAAGTCAGACAATGAGTCAAGGTATCATAGTCAGCAATGAAAAGAAAAGAACGTCCAGATTGGAACTCATACCCATGCATATGTAAGCAGAAAAGGGAAAATGGGCCAATCATAACACAAACCTCTCCACTGATGATCCTCCAGCCTTCATCAATGCCTCACTGGACTGCTACTTCTAGCATGATTCCTCCAGTCCCTTTACCTTTCTCCACCTCTTCTGCTTCACCTTTTCCTTCCCCAGCTGCTCACACTTGACCTTGACCTCTTGGCATGCCATGCACAATATCAATTTCCCAACCCTAAGCTTGCATTTGAGACCACAGTTCTCACACTAGTGGCAGTCCTCAAGCACAATTGCCTACTCCTTTCCTTTGCCAGAGCTCTGCTCTGCCTACATGCTGTCAGCCAATTCATATGCCATGTGCACTGTACTCACTGCCTTTCTGGCCTTCTCCTTGTCAGAATCTGTGTGCTATGGTAGGGGTAGAAGTACTCAGACTCAGTGTTGCACTAGAGTGGCAGAACAACTGTGTTCACCTATGGTAAGGATAGAAGTACCCAGACTACAGACATAAGTAAAAGGAAGGAGCTAGTGTAGCTAAAGTACTAACCTCAGTGTTGCACTAGAGTGGCAGAACAACTGAGGGAGAGAAGATGAAACCGGACTGACTAAATAGTGATGGAGATTAGAGCGCTTGAACTCCGATGTAACTCCGACGTAATGTCCGGAATAGGATAAATGAGGTCCGAAAGAAGAAAGGGACCTTACTGAGTAGAACAGTCAACTCCAAGATGCTCTGGAGCGGAGTTGAGGGACTTGATGCGTGTCGACCTCGGAGTTGTAGTGGGCAACCTCGGAGATGGCCGGAGATCGGAGGTGTTACATTTTGACACTCCTCTGCCACCCTCCATGCAGCCTCCTCCACCACCTTCTGTCCCACCCTCCTTTGCACCTTCTTCTTCTTCACCTTGATCCACCTCCTTGTCAGAATCTGTGTGCTACGGAGGAGTAGAGATACCCAGACTCAGTTGCACAGTGGTAGTGGAACAACTGTTGTATTTACCTATGGAGGGGTAGAGATACCCAGACTACAGACATAAGTAAAAAAGGAAAGCTAGCGGTAGCTAAAAGACTAACCTCAGTTCCACAGTGGTAGTGGAACAACTGAGGGAGTGATTATGAAAGTGGACACATTAAATAGTGATGGAGATCAGAGCGCATGAACTCCGATGTAACTCCGATTTAATGTCCGGAATAGGAAATAAGAGGTTCAAAAGGTAAAGAGGACATTACTGAGTATTGAGCCAACTCCGAATAACTCCGGAGTCAGGAGTTGTACTTGGTAGGCGAAAACTTCGGAGTTGAGCAGAACAGGTCCGGAGTAAGTCAGAGGACCTTGGAGGAGTTATATATTTTGACACTCCTCCACTTGGCAGCCTTAACCTCTCACAAGGCATCATTGTTGTTCTCACACTCTGTGAGGCACACATCAGGCCAGGATTGAGGTCTTCAATACCAGTGTCATATCCCATCCATCCAACCCAACTCCGACATCTGGAACACAACTCCACTCATACCTCCGGCACACCCTCTGTCAAATATGTAACTCCATTCCTCTGGACAACTCATAGATTTCCTTACATATCTTCCTTGTTCCATATTTAGTATAGTCTCGCCTCTCTGTACCATCCGACACTGTGTAGCACAGCTCCAGCATATGACCTCTCCGACTCTGTCTTACTTATCTACATAGCCCTCCATTACTAATCTGCAGCCCTCCGACATATATATACTCCAAACCATGTATGTAGATACTCTAGCCTGAATATCACCTTAGATCACTCCTCTCAACTTCTCCAGTTCTCTCTGATGCATCTCTGATCAAGAAGGCCATGACAGTGCAGAGATGTGACACATAAGTCATGCATCAAGCCCTCACCCCTCTGGACGCGACTCTTCAGACCTCCGGCCATCTTCAGCCATTCGATCCTGTTAAACTTATGCTGGGGGGGAGCGAGTACAACTCCAGAGGAACTCTGAAGGGGCCAGAGTTGTGAGGGTGTGGACGAGACTTGGCTTCACCGTATGTGGTGCGCCCTTACCTGAGTTCGGTGGTCTTGAATTTATGGAGATAGAAACAGAGAATGGAGGTCGGAGGTCGGAGTTGAGTCTTTAAGACTCAAGAGGAATCGGATGGAAGTTAAGTTGATATTCAAACTGAGGAATGTACAGCGGTAAAGGTACAGTATATATACTATGGAGGTGCATCGGATTTGTAATGGAGTCATAATCTATGAGTAAGAATCGGAGGTTGGGAACCTATGAACTGGTGCTGTGCAAGCACAGCGTGGCAAGAGAACAGAGGCGAGACTAGTACATATAGAGAACAATAGAAACATACGTAAGAGGAATATGAACTGGATAAGGTCCAATGGTAGTACAGAGCATAGTCAAAGAGAAACAGACTGGAGTTGGTATGGAGTTGATGACCGGAGGTGCGGAGTTGAACTTGTATGGTTTCGGGATATGACAGTATCCCCCTCTTGGGACTGAACCCCTGAAGTCCCTTGGGAACAACACAGAGTTAGTCATTGTCAGAGTCCGAAAGTCCATATAAAAATTTAGTGGAGTCAAATCCTGGCTTGAACACAAACCACTATCATGTCCGGTACCAAAGACCTCAAAACCTGGCCCGACGCGCGCCTCACGGTGTAAAACTCCTAGGAACTCTGAAGTGGAACTCCTAAGCTAATGAAAAGGGTGCGAGTGTAGTTCTCGACCCAGGGGATTGCAAAGAGAGAAATAAAAAGGGTGAGGGCAAATGTGGATGGCTCACTGATGTCCTGAGAGAGCTGGAAA
>JBBPTO010001274.1:0-17008 GCA_038094155.1 Pulveroboletus cf. aberrans | reverse complement strand
GATGTTTCTCAAGTATGAAGCCAATAACTCACTGATGTGACTGCACGTGCACTAATGGCTACCTCTCCCTGCTGTATCTGTTGATTATTGAGAAAAGTTTAATCAGAATATACATATATAAAAAGAAAAAAAAAAACTAACCTTGCGACGGCGCAATGCACACATGTATGAGGACACCTGTGTAGAAACAGATGGGTTTCCCAGCATACGATTGGATACCTCTGATTGATGCCAGGGCATATCACCAAGCCCATGAAGGCACCCAAAAGCATATGTCATTGCTGCACGCATTTTCTGTGCATGACTATATGTTCCACGTTCTGTTGACCATGGCCTGGTAGAGCCATCTTGAAAGTCAATAGAATCACATCTATTACATTGATTAAATTAGCATTAAACCACAAAAGATGAATGGATCATGTTTGTGTACACACTTGCTCATGATCCATGCCACAATAAAAAAAGGTGCCATAGAATGGGGAGTACTTGAAAAGAATGGCTCCCCACTTTGAATCCACGTGTTAAGACCGGGATCTCCTCCGCTCAAACTCTGGTCGGAGATCGGAGGTCGAGGGGATCGAATGGCCGGAGATGGCTGGAGGTCCGGAGGATCGTGTCCGGAGGGGTGAAGGCTTGGCGCAGGACTTGTGTGTCACGCCCTAGCACTGTCACGGCCTTCTTGGTCGGAGACGCATCGGAGAAACTGGAGAGAGATGAGAGGAGTGGTCTAATGTGATATTCAGGCTAAGGTATCTACATACAGAAGTCAGAGTATATATATGTCGGAGTGCTGCGGATTAGTAACAGAGGGCTATGTAGATATATAAGACGGAGGTCGGATGTCTGAGTGCCGGAGCTGTGCTCCGGGCCAGGAATGAGCCGGAGCTGTGCTACACAGCGTCGGAGGGGACAGAGGGGCGAGACTATACTAAATAGAGAACAAGGGAAGTACGTAAGAATATCTATGATTAGTCTGGAGTTTCGGAGGTTAGGAGTTGGTGAGATGTCACCGGAGGTATTAGCGGAGTTGTTCCAGAGGTCAGAGTTGACTCGAATGTACGGAATATGACACATTTACATGGTAGGGGACACTGATCTCCTACACCAATGACATCATAGCTGAGTCATAACGACTGCATTTAGATTGTCATGTGGTTGATCCTAAAGTGTAATTAATAGTTAAATTTGACTGATGTGACAGTCAAGCCTTAATACTTGACCTAAGTCTTTAATAACATGAATAGTGTATCACCACTACGGTCTGCCTGTATTAACAGAGCACAAGACCTAGTGTTTGATTCACAGAATCTCAACATTCTGGCCCTCTGTCTCAATCTTGTGTGCTCATTCTGTCAAAGTGCTTGTTTCTGTTGTTTCTAGAGCCTTCCTTTGACCCATGGACATTTCCTGGTATGTGTGGTTCATCACCTGGATCGTCCTCCTCAACTTGGGCTCCTTGAGCTCTTCCAGATGAGTCATTCTTGACCTTTCATTCCAGCTGGTTGGACTGATGTTCTGACATGCTCCATGTCAAAATGTACCTCCTCCAACCTCCAACTTCCTCTGAGGTCCACCTCCACAACTATGAGGTTGATGTGCACCAAGTCCTTCAACTCCACTCTGGAGCATCTCAGAGTTGACTGTTCCACTCAGTAAGGTCCCTTTCTTCCTTTGGACCTCATATATCCTATTCCAGACATTACATCAGAGTTATGTCGGAGTTCATGTGCTCTAATCTCCATCACTATTTAGTCAGTCCAATTTTGTCATTCTTTCCTCAGTTGTTCTGCCACTACTGTGCAACTGAGATTAGTTCTTTAGCTACATCTAGCTTTCCTTTTTACTTATGTCTGTAGTCTGGGTATCTCTACCCCTCCATAGATAAATACAACAGTTGTTCTGTGTTAGAGCCATGTGGGCAAACTCCAGTATAACTCTGGAACTCTGGAGTTACTAATCAGACCTTGGCTTCACCTTGTGTGGTGCACCACTATCCAAGTCTCAGTGTGTGGTCCTGTATTTGTGGAGAGTTCAGAGGTGCAGAGATGAGTTGTCTAGAATTGGAGGAGGATTGGGATATCCATCAGAGTTTGGCAGAAAGCTGAGCATCAAGCTAATTGAGAAGAGAGAACATTGAGTACTCAATTCAATATTACGACTGAATATGTACAGCAGAGATGGTATAGAATATATAGTGTGGAGGAGCATCAGATTTGTAATGAAATGGAGGTCAGAGATCTATGAACCAGAGCTGTGCTGCACAGCGATGTAGAAAGGTACAGAGTATGAGACTAACTAAACAGAGAACAAAGACATAACATGATATATGTATGGAGGTCCAGAGGAATGGAGATGCATAATGGGTGTAAACACACCAGAGATGGGAATGGAGTTGGTGCTTGGAGGACCAGAGTTGTCATGGATATGACATTCTGCCACTACTGTGCAACTGAGTCTGGGTATCTCTATCCCTCCATAGTGCACACATTTTGTCGCTCCACACCTTTTTTTGGCATGCTTCTAGTGTTCTTGTGGCAGCTGAACTCTCCCATCAATGCTGCTTGTGCATATGGCTCAACTTGAGCCCATGAAGGTGGGTTCTGAGTCTTTTCTTTCTTCCAGCTCTCCTTGTTTCTGGCTGATGTGTTCTGCAGTTTCTTAGGTTGATTCCTAGGGTTCTCATTGGAGCTTGATGCTTCTGACATGTCTGCTTGATCTGTGATATCCCCAATATTGGGGCTTGCAGGTATAATCCACTTTCCCTCAAGCTCAATGCTCTCGCCATGGTATAGGCTTGTCAGATGGTGGTAGTGGCTTGGGGGTTTCTCAAGGTGCATCATCATCATCCCATGAGGTGCACTAAGTGTCTTCTTCAGCACTTGATGTCAATTGCTCATGCTTCAATGTACTTACTCTTTCCCCCATGATTGATACTTTTTTGGTGCATCATTATGTTTTTCACCTTATCCTGTGCTTTTTGACACACTCCTCCAACTTCACTTTCACCCTCCACATCTACACTTCCATGCATAACACTTTGATCTGGTCCAGTGTTAATGTATTTGCCTGGTTTGATCTGTTGTATGGCTGCAGGTGGCTTGTCTTCACCATACATTCCACATGCACTTTTCTCTGTGCTGACTGTTTCTTGCAGGTCTTTTGATCTGATTTCAATATCACCTGATTTGACTTGTATGTGGTCGTGCTCAACTGGTATGCTGCTGCCTTGCATACATGTGCTGTCTGTGCTATCTGTGGTTTGGTTGGCTTTGTGGGTTGATATGTCTTGTTGCCATCACCATCTCCTGACTTCCTTGACTTGACCTTGACCCTCTTGACCCCCTCTATGCCCCTTTTTTTGCCATGCTGTTCCTCCATGCCAACTGGCTGGTTGGGTGGCTCTGTGGGCATGTCTGGATGATGCTCATCATTATCCAGCATGTTCACAGGGTTTTTTGATGGTTTACTCTGCCATCTTGCCATCTTTGCCAGGGTCTGGTCTGCTGCATGATGCGCTCCATGCACTTGTGCTATTGTCAAAGTATAACTCCAGTACAACTCTGAGGGTGCTCCACCCTCTTTTTGTGCATTCTCTGCTCTATTTGCTCCAGAGTTGTATTTATCTATTTCAGGTAAATGCCTCTTTGTATTGTACTATTTCTTGACACATTGTATTACTTCTGAAAGTCATATGACTTATTTCTTTTCATTCAAACCATTTCTTTCTCATCTTGAATTATTTCAAATATGCTTTGCTTACTCTTGCTTAACTCTGGACCAGAGTTTTTTGGAGTTAGATGCACACATATCATTTCACTACTTAATCCCTTCACTCTCCTCAACTCACCTCAGTTGTGATTGCTCTCTTGGGCATCTGGCTGAGATGAGACTCTTTTATCTACTTACCTATAGTTGTAATAATGGCTAGTAGTACTGGGTACCTCTGCCCACTCCATAGATTTTGACAGCTATCTGTTGTTGTGTTGTTGTGCAGATCCTCTGCTGACTTGGTTTCTTCGGCCATAGTGAGCTGGCTTGGTATGCCACTTGATACCTGGTTCTCCTCCTTGAGCAGTATGCTATGGGGTTTGTTAAATGTGAGCTCAACTTTGGCTTGATCAACTGAGTAGCCATCTGGGGCCTCATGCATACATGTGTTTGCTTTGCCACCACACCTGTTGTTGCCTTTCTCCTGTCCATCATCCTTTATGCCATCCACTGCCTTGTACTGGCTCATGGCCACACCTTGGGCCTCTCTGTGCATTTCCTCTGTACTCAGGGTCCATTGGGTGTGCATGGTGGTCATCTTGACTGGTGGGGTTCCTGTTGGCTCGTGTGACCTGTCTGCTGGCTTTGTAGGCTTGATGCAGTCCACATTTGGGTTTTCAGAGTTGGTGGTCTTGTTGATGACTTTCTTACTTGCCATCTTGGGATAGTGGGGCTGTGTGGTGGCTGCACAGTCCTCCTCTAGACTTTTGAGTAGGTAATTAAGCTTCTCCTTTTACTTTCTCCTGGCTTCTTGAACAAAGGTTTGTTGTTCAGGGGTGAGTTGGAATTCTTTGGGAGTTGGACAGTTGTGTGTACATGTCTCATGTCCATATTTCTCACAGTCTTTACAGTGTTTTGATTCACACATTTGATGTCAGCCCATTTTCTCATGAGTTCGACTTGGAGATTTTTGAGTGGATAGGGATTGATTAAAGCATTTGAGCAGAGCTCATAACCTGTAGAACTCTGTTAATTCTCTTCTACTGAGGTAACCTGTATGTCCTTAGTAAGTCACTCATATTAGTGGTAAAGTAGTAAGTACCTATTTGTCCTCAACAAGTCACTGAGGACATAGTAAACTAGCTACTGTCTGATGTAAATATGCTTATATAAGCTACCACATTCATCTATGTGAAATATATCCAACAGAAACATCTCCAGGTTCCTCTCATAACCATCAGATGCCTCTTTGCATTCTCCTAGCCCTTTCTTCACTGTCAGACTTCCCCATATATCCTTTCACCCCCTTTGTCACTGTAAGACATTTCCTTCTGACTCTCCCATTGCCTTCTCAAGCTTGCCACCAGGCAAAGAATACCATCATGCTTGCTATAGAGCTTGGTGTGCCATTACTTGGCTAATTGCCTCTAGCTTAAACAACCCAACAATATGCTGATGGGACATAATGCCCATCACTTGTCCCCCTTCACTGGATGGGTCAAGGTTTTTAACTCTGCTGCTGCAATGTTTGTGATCTCAAGTGATCTGAGTGGCATTGACAGCATGCAGCATGAACTTATTCATGCAGTTCTGTTATAGCAATTAGGTCCAGCACATTATGTGTGTATGTCAGCACAGACAAGTCATGGAGGGAATGCTTGACATGGACATTGCCCATGCACTATGTTTCTTTTCTTTCATTCCCACTGATGGGCAAATTTTTTCTTGTGCTCTCATTCATTGATTTGATTGAGTTGGGAAAGAGCCTGATAATGTGATAGAAATGAGGATGGTTACACCATCATTCCTTGAGAATGGGTCAGAAAATTTGGCAGTAATCCATTTTGATAGTGTCATCTGTGGTGGTACCTTCCTGTGTTAATTTTCATGATCCATTAGACATATATCATGGTTTCTATGTTAACCACTATGCTGTCTTAAAATTCTGTGTGACATATTCAGAATTCTATCATATTGCTGATCATACACTCTTATTGATCTGTTAAGTGCTTTAAGACTCATAAGACACATGAGATGGAACTCCAAGATGAACTTGCTGTCTTGTCCATCTTAATCTGCATGATGTGCTCGGCCACATGTGACAAGTCAAATTAGCTTCATAAGTTGATATAAGTGCCATATGAGCTCACATAAGACATTTGTTGAATTTCTGATATACTGTGGTCATGTGAAAGATGGTGGGTGATGGATCAGTCCTATTTGACATCCAGTTGTGGTGAGCATGTTTTATCACCATCATTGTCACCTCTCACACTGAATACATTCATTTACTAGTCCAATATACTTTTATCAATGAGCAATCACCTGATCTCACTGGAAAGTTGGAGCCTGGCTGTGAGAAGAATGTATGTGCAGCTTCTGACACAAAATAAATGACTTGGTGTCAAATATATAACTTATCTGAGGTCCTCTGACTCCCTCCAGTCCTGCTGCACTGCAACTCCAAGTCTCCTTCTGCAAACTGCAACTCCTAACTCTGGAGTTGCTCAAAGTTCTACTATGCTTAGTAATGTTTTTTCTTCTTTAGACCTCATACTTTCTATTCTGGACATTATGTCAGAGTTACATCAGAGTTCATGCGCTCTGATTTCCATCACTATTTTAGTCAGTCTGCTTTGTAATTCCTCCCTCAGTTGTTCTGCCATCACTGTGCAACACTGAGGTTAGTTTTTAGCTATGTACATCTAGCTCTTTCTTTTACTTATGTTTGTAGTCAGGGTATCTCTACTTCTTCATACGTAAAATACAGTTGTTTTGCCATAATTGTTGACACAGCATGGCATGACTGGCTCACAGAGTCCCACTTTGAACAATGCTCTGAAGGAGGAGGAGGAGTAACATCTGGAGCTATCCACAGTACTCTCCTGCAAGTCTGTGAGGTCATCCATTATCCATCATCTCCTCCAGGCACCTCTGAACCTGCATTCACATCCTCTAAGGACTCTGCTACCTTCACTAACTGCTCTGACACAATATGGTATAACTGGCTGGTAAAGTCCTACTCTGAACACTGCTTCAGAGAAGGAGGAGGAGAAACATCTGGAATGGTCCGGAGCACTTCTCTACAAGTCTCTGAGGCCACCCATCCATCATCTTCAGGTGACTCTGATGTTTGCCCCACAATTACCTCTTCCAACTCTGATTTACTCTAACTTTGCATGCAGCACCTCTGGTTGCTCCAGCCACTCTGCTGTTAGCTCCACAGCCAGCACACAGAATCACACTCTGGGAATTGCTTCAAAGGAGGAGAAAGAGAAAGAACATCTGGACCTATCTAGAGTATTCCTCTGCAGGCCTCTGAGGCCATTCATTCACTATCTCTGAGTGATGCTGATGTTGCCACACACTTGCCAGAGACTCTGCATCTCTCCCACTCACATCCACCCAACTTTGCTTGCCACTCCTCTGAAACTCCATGTGTTCCATCTCTGAAATGGTCCAACTCCATGACCAAGTCCTCTGAGCACTTTGGATGCCCCGAGTGCTCCAACCACTGCTCCAACTACACTGACTGCTCTAGCAAGCCATCCTGCTGGTGTAAACACCATGAAAGTGGAGGCCATGACACAAAGGACTGCCATGCATACGAGAGAACATGTCATCCTCACTTTCTTGGCTCACATTCTAACCCAGATTGAGCTCAAGGGACACAAGCATAGTGTCAGTCCACTCAGATATTGTTTCATAGAGTAGCCCACCAGAACAAGCAATTTGCCAGTAATACAACACATCATGACTGTAAAGCAAATTAGTCCTAACCATATCCATGCAGAGCAAACAATGTCATGTACAGTCCCAATATGGGTTAATCTGGATGAACATTGTAAGTGTCAATCTCTTCATGAGTATGGACATCATATACTGACCTGTTTGCCATTATAGATCATGATTACATGATCACACCCATTTTAGGCAGCACTTTTTGGCAGCAATAGGACCCATTTTCACTGTATAAGGTAATATATCTGTTAGATGCAACATCCAATAGGCCTCTTGAGGTCTAAAAATGGACAACTTGGTTCTGCTTCATTGGGCCTTCTATGGTGCCTCATCTGAACCTCATGTGAGGTCCATATGAACCCCTCTGATGCCACTAGAGTTTGTCATGGGTAACACTGTGTTTCCTATTCAACACCACACCCATACCTGTGAATACTGTACCTGCCACAGTATGGTGTCAATACTGAATGGTGTCACCCACAGTATCAGCACTGCACTTGTGGTATCAGCACTTCACCTGTGGTATCAAATCAACATTGCCACAGTATGAAATAGGTTCAATAATAGTAAGTATTCAGGGTACTTTTGAAGTAATTACTAGTAGCTCTCCAAGTCTGCATTCAGTCCACCTCAAGCTTTCTCTTTTGGGTATGATATTGAATAATTATCTTGAAGTCATTTAGTGAAATGAGGTCATGCCAGATTCAAGCACTGAGGCACAGAAAAGTGTGAATAGAATGCCCAGACAACCTATTGCACATGAAATGAAGGAGCTGTCAACCTTGTGAGAACATGTGTTTTATGGCAGTTGAGGTTGCTGTCACAATATTGTCAGCAAAATATATGTGCCATGATTCATATGTAGGCTTACTAGTGAAGAGAGGTTGCTCAACCTACACTGCTATAGGTCTGCAGATAGAACACTGGCAGGTCAGTAACACAAAGAAAGAAAATAAAGAAACAATTGGTTTGTCCCAGGGGAATTGCAGGTAGAGAAACAAGGGAAGACAACTGCATGGCTTACAGGATCTCTCGATAGACGATCTAGAAGAGCTCCTGAATACCTCAGACATGGCCCACTGGCAACAGGACTTGATTCTTCTAGAATCAAGAGAGAAAGAGAAGAGATCCAGATATGACTGGATTGATGAGGACAGAAGACTCAGACTCTGAGTGAGTGAGCAATAGATAATAGATCGATTCTTCTATGCTCTGTGTGAAACACAACTTTTATAGTCTGGGCACATCCGAGACTCTAAATAAACATAAAGAAGGGAGAATCTGACATGAATCTGGTGACTGGATCACCATATAGAGTGTCCATTGCATAGTGTCTGGTACACTATACATACAGTAGGAATCAATATGGTAGATGGACTTGATTGAAAAGAGATGGATATAAAGAACTGGATATGTATGAGTAGAGCAGACTGAAACCAGATTGGACATGGATTGACATGGATGCTTGATGACTTGACAACGACCTATTGAAAGCAAAATAGCCATAGAATGACCAGATATGAACCTAAGGAGCAATGGCTCCTTACATCTGAGGAGGACTTTAGCAACTGACTGTTCCAAGTCAGTCATGTAATCATGAGGAGTGGTGTTTAAACAATAGACAAGTCATTTTGAACTCAGACATGACTTGCCACCACACTTTCTTCTTTAACCACTGCAACAGCAGCAGCAGCAGCAGCAGCAACAACAACAACAACATGTTGGCCACCATGACCATTGCCAACATCCTCACAGTCATGTGAGCTGAGATGACAGACATTTCAAAGACAGCAGTGGAAAAGGTGCTGAAATTCACTGATGAGCGGGTCTGCAATGTCAGAAAGGTGATACTGAACAATAATGAGGACCTGCAGAAGAAGTAGGCAATGTGGGTAAAAAAGTGGGATGGCTCCCTGGTGAGTAATATGATTTGTTTCCTCTTGTTTCCACTGCTAATGTGTCTTGTAGAAATTACTTAAGATGTGCCTTCACAAGGTGCAGGAACATGGGGCCAAGGCCCATGTTAGTAATGTAACAGTTGCCACCATACAAGAGGTGGGTCTGTTAGCAGAGCAGTGGAAAGTGAAGGCAGCATATTGATGGAGGATTGAGAAAGAGCAGGTAGGTGAAGAGAATGCAGCTTGTGAGGAAGTGGGGGCATGAAGACATATCAAGGATGAGCATGCAGCTGAGGTGAATGTGGCTCAAGAGAAGGTGGAGGCTGCTCCTGCTCTGAAGGCAGAGGCAACAATAACAACAATAATAGACCTGACAGAGTTGGCAGCAGAGAAAAAGGATATAGCAATGAAAACAGATGGAGCAGAAAAGGAGGATGAGATGGCCAAGGAGGGAGCAGCACAACCACTCATGGTTGTGATACTGTGACCCAAGGTGAGTGAGAGATCCATAGATGTGAGGAGAAGAAGGTCTGGCATGACAAGCCATGCAACCATTGCATGAGGTCTGGTGCTGCCTACACTGGACCACAGGGGCAAACATGCTCCTGGTGTAAGTGACTCAAGATAAAATGTGAGAAGTCAGCAGTTTGAGGAAAAGTGAAGAAGGCAGAGGAGGATGGGAAGATGGTGGTTCCCAAGGATAGAAAGGGCAAGACACCAGGTGAGTAACAGATTGACCTGGCATGATTCAAATCTAATGATCCAGTAGAACAGATCAAATGCCAGAAAATGAAGCCAGTCCAGATCAAGAACAAGGACAAGAATGAGGGTGAGAAAGATGAAGATGATGGACCCAGACCAAGCAGGCCCACAAACAAGATCATACAAGCTGGAGAGAGATGGTGGCCTACATGGCCAAGCATCTGAAGATGTACCTGCTGGGCTCACAGGTGTGTCTGAAGAAGATAGAGGTGGGGGTGAGAGAGATGGGGGATGAGATTGCTAACCAGCTGAAAGAGCTGAGGTGGATCCAATGGCTGGTAGAGGAATCAGGCTGTTTCTAGCAGAGAATAGATTTCTTCTTTCTCCTGTCAATAAGTTGTTTATGAGTATGAATGTGAGTGTTCATGTTTGTGTGTGTCAATCTGATCCAGTCCCTAAGTAAGAGAGTGAATGAAATGTAAGTAAAAGTGTAATCAAAGAGATCCAAAATGGATTTCAATGATATCAGATTGTGAGCATCCACTCAACTTGTCTTCATTGATCAACTTTTACTTCTATGCCTACACAGATGAACCAGATGATAAGTGGACTGAATGGTAAGTGTCCATACTGGATTGAGTCTGAATTGAAGAAGAAAACAAGCACTTTTGAGTGATGTGCATGTTAGAAAGAAATTAGCCACTTAGAGTGTGAATTGAGGAGAACTGTAGAATGAAACAGGACAATATTCACTATATAGAAGATGGTTTTTTGTTGTTTTTCTGTAGTCTGCTTATCTTTTTGGGTGTTTTAGTATCATAAGGATGCAGCCTTTCTTTTGATACGAGAGAGGTCACTGAATCTAAAAACAGGATGAAACAGATATCACCAGACTAAATCCAGGGTAGAAATGAGTATAGTAAGATTATTGACCAAGTCAGATGAGTGGTGGATGGTTGGTCCAATGGAATGGGATCTTGACAAATGGTGGCAGATTAAAGATGAACAAGAACAGTATGAAGTTGATTGATTTATTGAGTGATAAATAAGAGTCTTCTAATTTTCTTTCATCCTCTATGCCTACTGAATGACTGTTTTCATGACCAGAATCTGCAAAAAGAAATGATTGAATCTCTATCCAGTTGAGGAAATCCAGATCCATGAGTGAATCACTAGTAAATGGAAGGACTGTTAAGTTCTTTCCCTTCTGCAAGAAAGTTTTATTCATAGCCTCCTGGGCATCATGCTGCAGGAGAGAGGAAAAAGAAAAAGACAAAACAATAGCATATGAATGAGGGTCTGGAGAGTCATGAATGATGACTGGATGACAGAATGAGAACATGGATGCTCAGTTCAATGGGAGAACTGAGATATGAATGGGCGGAACTGGGGTGGATGAAAAGAAACCAGTGACAGATTAGAATAAACTAATGATGGATTAATGCAAACTGGTAGCAGATCAAATAAAACCAGTGATGGATGAGAAAAAGGCTGTGATGAAGAAGCATTAGGATAAGATGAAGGTGGGGGTGTGGTTGATGGCATGTGACTGTGGAAGCCAACAGCAACTGGATCAACATATGAGATCAATAGAAGTTCGGTGGTAGGGTCAGATGAAGGAGAAGATAGTATTTTGAAGGAAGAAGCTCTGGTGAAGATTGAAGTATTGATGGCCAAGATGGCATCATTATCAAGGGATGCAACAGAAGGTGAACACAATGTAAAGGATGGTGATGAAGTAATAGGAACAAACTCAGGTCCTACGAGATTCTGAGCAGCAGACAAGAGAGATGAGATCCCAGAAATGCAGTCCAGACCTGCATGATTCAAATCAATGAATGAAATGGATACAGGCCTGAGTGCCTGCGATGATGGAGTAGAAATGAGTAATGAATGAGCTGCAACAGTGTTAAGACCAGATCTCTTCCACTCAAATGCTGGTCGGAGATCAGAGGTCAAGGGGGACAAATGGCCAGAGATGGCCAGAGATCTGGAGGGTCACATCTGGAGGGGTAAAGGCTTGACACATGACTCATGTGTCATGTATCTGCACTGTCATGGCCTTCTTGGTCAGAGACACATCAAAGAGATCTGGAGTGAGAAGAGTGGAGTGGTCTAAGGTGATATTCAGTCTAAGGTATCTACATACAGAAGTTGGAGTATATATATGTCAGAGGGACTGTGGATTAGAAATGAAGGGCTATGTAGATATATAAGGTGAAGGTTGGATAGGCATATGCCAGGGCTGTGCTCTGGGTCAGGAATGAGCTGGAGCTGTGCTACACAGCATTGGATGAAACAGAGAGGTGAGACTAAACTAAATACAGAACAAGAGATGTATGTGAGGAAATCAAGGGAAGGTCCAGAGGAACAGAGTTGCATATTTATGGAGAGTGCACCAGAGGTGTGGGGAGAGTTGTATTGGAGTCCAGAGTTAGGTTGAATGGATGGAATATGACAAAGGGGCTCAGAATGAAGTGCATGAAAAGAAAGAATAAATGTTGTAGCAGCCAACATGTCCACTACTGGATGATAGCCAACCTGTCATGGATCAAGTCATTGACCTCAAGTGGTAGCCCTCTCTCAAAGAGGCAGTTGCATTCTGCTTGGAATATCCTGTGAAGTGAGATTAGTGGTGGTGACATATTCAAAAATTGACGATGATATGATCTGAGGTTGTTGAGACCTCAGAGCAGTTTTGATTGAAATGCATCTACAAAGGTTAGAAGTCATCTTTCAAATAATGACTACTGGATTTGCATCCAGGATAAAGCAAATGAGGGCTGCTATGAATGCAGACCAATCTGGTGTAGTGCTATCCACCTCAGGAAGAGTCTTCCAGAGCTCTGCTTCATCAAGAGACACATAGTATAGTGTGCACTCAATCCTTTGTCAGTCACTGAGACCTTTTGGTGTGCAAAAATTGTCAATATCTTCAAGTAAACATAAGAGTGTAATGGATAGTCTGTTGAATGAAGGTGCAGTTGGTATACCACACATGGGCAATCTGTGATGAAAAGGGTTGAACATAATGAGATTAGATTTTGATCAAGGATACTAGACTGGATTGAGTGAGGGTGAGTAGACTGTAAGTAAGGCAATGAAGCAGAAAATGGTGGTTAAAAGGGATCATCAAAGGTTAATTGATGGCGGATGACAGAAAGGTATATGAAATAAAGGCACAAAGAGCATGTAATGTGGACAGAAAAGTACTGGATGACAGGAATGACATCTGGTGCAGTCGGACTGGAGTTGAGTGGTCAGACTGACAGCAGATTGATTGTAAAATTTGAATGTATTGAAGCTGTCAGTGATCAGTTGCTAGGATGAGAGAAAAATTTTGGGGGCCAGATGTGCCTGAAGCTCCCTTGAAGCTCATCTGAATGCCCCTCATGGTGGGCTCCAGATGAAGAGAGGTTGCTCAATCTAGACTGCTATAGATATCTGGATAGGAAACTAGCAGGTCAGTAATAAAAAGAAAGAAAATGAAGGAACAATTGGCTTGTCCCAGGGGAATTGCAGATAGAGAAACAAGGGAAGACAACCGCAGGGCTTTCAGGACTCATTTATAAATGATCTAGAAGAGCTCCTGAATACCTCAGACATGGCTGACTGGCAATGGGACTTGATTTTTTTAGGATCAAGAGAGAAAGAGAAGAAATCCAGATATGACTGGATTGATTAGGACAGAAGACTCAGACTCCAAGTGAGTAAGCAATAGATAATAGATTGATTCTTCTGTGCTGTGTGTGAAACACAACTTTTATAGTCTGGGCACATCTGAGACTCTAAATAAACATAGAGAAGTGAGCATCTGACATGGATCTGGTGACTGGATCACCATATAGAGTGTCCAGTACATAGTGTCTGGTACACTATACATACAGTAAAAATCAATGTGGTAGATGGACTTGATTGAAAAGAGATGGATATAAAGAACTGGTTATGTACAAGTAGGGTGGACCAGAACCAGATTGGATATGAATCAATATAGATGCTTGATGACTTGACAACAACCTAGTGAAAATCAAATAGATGTAGAATGACCAGATACAGACCTAAGGAGCAATGAATCCTTACACTGGAAACACTGAGATAGTCCAATGCCATGCATGAAAGGGTTGGGTACATCACCTTGTTTTTGACCCACCATTCAAGTGGGTCTTGAACTTGTTTAATGGGCTTTTGTAAAATTTCATCGAGCTCATCAAGTCAATGAGTCTGCATCAGGAAAATGTCTCCAAAGTCATACATATCAGTGGACTTCTTTTCATGACAATATTTGTCAGTTGAAGTGCTGTCACATGGAAGCATTCCACAAACCATGCTTTTTAGAGGCTCAGGTTTGACTTCCATAGTGGCAGACAGGTATTAAGACTTCAACTCCTCTGCTCAAACTCCGGTTGGAGATTGAAGGTCGAAGGGGAGAAAAGGCCAGAGATGGCCGGAGGTCCAGAGGGGTGAAGACTTGACACATGACTTGTGTGTCACATCTCTGCACTGTCATGGCCTTCTTGATTAGAGATGCATCAGAGGAACTTGGAGAGAGAACAGAAGAGGAGTATAAGATGATATTCAGGCTAAGGTATCTACATACAAAGTCACAGTATATATAGTTGGAGGAAAGTCAGAGGCTATGTAGATATAGTAAGACAGAGTGGGAGAAGTCATATGCTGGAGCTGTGCTACACAGCATTGGAGGAAACAGAGGAGCAAATCTAAACTAAATACAGAACAAGGGAAGTACATAAGGGTATCTGAGATATGTCTGGAGGGATGGAGGAATGGAGTTGGTGAGGAGTCACCAGAGGGATGTGCAGAGTTAGTCTGGAGGTCAGAGTTGCATCAATTACACATGATATGACAGTATCTCCCTCTTAGACCTGAACCCCTGAAGGCTGTTAGGACATAATGGAGTTGGTCAGCTTCAGATTTTGAAAGAGAGTATAAAGTCCTTAGTTGAGTTGGAATGGGGCTTGATCTCATATCACTACCATGTCCAGAATTGACAATATGAAATCTTGGTTGGATGTGGATCATGCAGAGTGCAAGGATGAGATGCCTTGTGAGAGGTGAAGGCTGCAGAATGGAGGAGGCAGATAAAGGCAAGGAAGAAGGAGGAGCACCAAAGGGCAGAGGAGGAGGAGACATGCCAGAGAGCAGAGGTGGAGGCTTGGAGGGTGGTGGAGGAAGTCACAAGGAGGATGGCCAAAGAGGCACAGAGGCAGGTAAGTGTGCAGGTTGTCAGGCAGGGAGCAACTGATGGAGGGCGATGGGAGCAGGCAGGTCCAAACTCCAGAAAGGGGAAGGAGTGCATGGCAGAGCTGGCAGATTGCCAGAGGTGCAAGGACTGGGGCCTTGAGTGTGAGCTCAGTCCTGGCAAGTTGTCATTGTGCTGGCCATGTCAGGACATGACATGAAGGTGAGATGTGAGAGGCTGAAAGAGGAGAAGCTGGAGCACTGGAAGTGGAAGAAGGCAGAGGTGCTGGAGGGGTCAGAACACATGTGGAACAAGGCATGGCTGGAGGCAGAGGGGAGTGGGTCAGGGTCCAGAACCAATGAAGCCCTTTTAAAGGTGCTTCAGAAGATCTGGGATGTGCTGATCTGTCAAAACTGTGCATTTGACTGCCAGAAGGCACTCTTGAGTGCTCTGGTGCAATTCAAGGTGGAAAAGGTCTACAGAGAGCTGGAGGGACCGGAGAACAAATGGCAGCCTGAGGAGGTTGTGGGGAAGTTGGCTGGATTGGCTGAGGAAGACACAGTGGCATCAAGGGAGGCAGTGGAGGACAGGAAGGTGGAGGATGGGAAATTGGAGAGTAACACAGAGGACCAGTAGTTGGTCCATTCTTTGTCCTGTAAATAGTCTTCATCAGAATTGTATGTGACTTGACTGGAGTGAAGGGATAACAGGTGAAGAAAACATCAAAGGAGGCTGGAAAAGGCTGGGAAGAGACAGAAATGGAGGGATTTGGAGTCAGATGGAAAAACAGAGGGTGAAGGGTGGAGTGAGATTGGGAAGCATAGGAGAGGTTCCTATCCCCCTCTTAGGGTCAACATCCCAGCATCAACAGGAAGGAGAAAATGAATGGAGATTTCTGGAGTGCAGAAGTACTGGAGGTGTTGGAGGGTGAATCTAAGGCCAAGCCCTAAGTGAATAATTCAACCTCAGGCACACAGGAATTGTAGAGGCCAAAGAGAAGGAGGGAAAGAGAATAGAAGGGTGATTGTGCTAACGTCCAGCTAAGGACCCAGCAGAAATCAGAAGGAGGTGGAGTGCTATGGAGTGCAAGAGGCAACTCCAGGGGAAAAGATGGATGGAAATGGAGGAAGTCTGGGAGCCACAAAGTGCATCAAGTAGCTCTGGGCAGAAACAGAGAGGGAGGAGGGTGGGGTGATGCATTCTGAACAGACCATTTGTGATAGATCTCCAGTCAATCAAGTGAGAATCTGGAGTGAGCAGAGGTTGGGACTGTCAGGTGGTGATTAACATGGTTGGAAGGAGACAGGAAGGCAGAGGAGAGCAGAGAGGGTGGAAGCTGTTACAGTCACTTTCACACCCCTTCCGACATTTTTGACCCTTTTGACACTTCCGACCATACTTAGAATATTTGACTCACTAGAAGTGATGCTTCTGAACTCGGAAGCTTGGAAAGCTCGAAAGCGCAGGAACTCGGAAGTGTGGAAGCTCGGAAAGCTCGGAACCGTGGGAACTGGAACCTCGGAAGCACTGGAAGCACAACAGTCCAACCAGGACTTCATATTTCATCATGCAAACCCTTTCCACTCATACAGTATGTCATGCTATGCATTCCAGACCTTCCTAGAACATTCTTATGTCTTCCATGCATCACCCATGACCCTACCATCACTTTATACCCTTACCCTACACATGTATCATCTTCCATTCTTCCACACCATGCCTCCTCCACACCTAATCCTTATGGTTTCCTCATGGACAT
>JBBPTO010001273.1:0-17009 GCA_038094155.1 Pulveroboletus cf. aberrans | reverse complement strand
GTCAAGTTCCATCCCCTCCCAAGTTATACAGTCCCACATCATCAAGAAACCACCACCAAATTTGAGGGTCTTTTGCACCAGCCTATCACTGAGCCCCTCACCTGCCTTTTTCAATGCCAATTTGCACACATTTGATTGATTTAGGGCTCATCTGACCATATCACCTTCTGACCCTCCAGTCTTCAATTCTTGTGTAAATAAGCAAAGTCCAAACAAGCCTTATAATATCTAGCAAAATGAATAGAACATTTGAACTTAATCACAACCTTCATACCAGATTTTTTCAAGTGAAGACAGACTATACTGGTAGAGGGGGGTTGGCTGATGATGATGTTAAGGGCTTTGGTCACTTGAACAGCATTTTCAGCTTTGCAGGAGGTGATAAGATGTTGGGCATGGTGAATATTAGTAGGGAAAAGCTTGCAAGGGTGACCTCCTACAGCTTTGGTAAGGATAGAACAGCTCTTGGAGTGAAGTTTAAATACAATAAAAGGGCTAACATCAGTTTTCTTGGCAACAGCTTCACCAGGCTGGCCACCATCAAGCAGAAAAAGAATAAAATTTTGTTGAGTAAGAAAAAGGGATCTAACCATAATAGTGTTAGAAAATATGGAGTGTGTGAACTTTTTTGAACTCAGATATACTGTTGGCATGTATTTCATTGTTTGTACAAGCAAATAAAGCCAATTATTCTACTATATAACCATGATCCTGGTCACCAACTCAAGCTCAAAAACCCTTTCCATGACATCACTGTTTTATAATGGCCATATCTCTGTACTGTGTGAATTCTATCAAATAACTCAGGGAACATTCAGATATCCAGGAGTAAGTTCTATTTATAACTCCACCAAAGCCAAGCGAAATTCCCACAGGGGTAGGCAGTGTGCATCACACACTGCAAATGAGGCCAACATGGAAAGGGTTTTTGAGCTCACTGTATCTGCACTGCTATTGATCAGGGCTTGAGATTCGACAGTTTTGAGTGTGTGCAATGGTGTGATGAGTTCAATGGGGATCTGCATAGATTTCATCATATGAGATACAGTTACAGATGCATATATGGGCTAGGAGGTGGCAGATGTCAAGGCTGTCCTCCATTCTAAAAATCCTGGGAGCAGAAGCAGGTGGTCCTTCCGACCACTTCCTCATTGTCATCCTCACATTCTGTTAACATGGGGAGATCTTCGAGGTCCTTCTTCATTGTCTTTTTGATGGAAGGTCTGGGAGTGTCTTCAAAGGTAGCGTTACATTTGAATGCAGAGTGTCCAGGTTTCTGGCATTTGAAGCAGAGGTTTCTCTTTCGGCAGCATTCCCATTCTTCAGAGGTAAGCTTCTGGGGGTGAGGAATGGATACAGTGTTGACATCCATGGCATCGGGGTCCCGAGAGAGTCTAGGACTTGGAGTGGTGTAGGCATAGGAAGGGGAGGTTTTCCCTTTTCTCACTTCTCAGATTAGGGAGGTGCTTTCCCACTGCTTTTGGAATGAAATGGCATGCTTGTACCAGTTGTCAATTTTGTCAGGGAAGGTCTCCATGGCAAGGATCTGGGTGGAGAGCAGCATGGCAATGGCCAGCTGGTAGAAGGATATGAGGACAGCATCAGTGGCCAAGAGTCTTGCAGTGTGGGCTTGAAACTCGGCATTAAAATCTATGATGGGGGGCATCCATCGTCCTTTCTTATCCTTATTCATACATATGGATGATAACCAGGCCAAGGCGTTGGCTGCTTTGTCTTCCCTGACAAAAGATTTCCTGAACTTCTCTTTGAAGTTAGACCATTTCCCAAAGGAGTTGTCTGTGACCACCTTCCTTCTGAAGGTTTTGGCCCAGACCTGAGCTGACCTGAGGATCATAAATGAGAGCGCAAAGGTGATTTTCTTGTCGTCAGTGCAGTAAACATCAGAGTTGACTAGGAAGTAGGTTGCGACAGTGTCCAACCATTCTTCAGAATCAGCAGTGTTGCCATTGAAGGCAGCAGGGGGGTTGAGCTTGAGCTCTGTGGGTTTGAAAGAAGACATAGCTTCATATGCTTAGATAACTTCCCGTGGTTCGGATGGGTCAAGGAGGTTACTGGGGAAGAAGATTTTCCTGGTCTGCAGTAGGGGAGTAGGCAATGGAATAGTCAGCTTCCAAGGGATAGATGCAGAATGGGAAAGGTGATGAGCAAGATCGAGGGCGATCTGAGTATCCTCCTTGGTGGGTAGGAAGTTGTCCTCATCGGAAGGGGTCCGGTCGTGTGGGAGTGACTCAGAGTCAGAGGGTTCATTGGGGCGGGAGCACCGATGAGTACCAAGAGGGGGTCTGGAAGTAATGGTGGCTTACCAGGTGGTAGCTGATGAGGAAGCTAGACCTTTTGTTACAACTACCCTGGGTAGGGATAGGTGTCACCCCTAAAAAGGATCTAGGAATACTAGGATGTGGCTGGGCGTTCTTTGAGAATGAAGTACAAGGATTCTAGGAGAACAAGGCTTTCTGCTTGTCCTATCTCAACGATCGAACATCAAAGAGAAGACTTCCTCTGAGATCGATCGTCTCAAGGTGAACAAGAGGTATCCCTTAGAACAGCATAGCCTCAAGAGCACTATGAAGTCTCAAAGAGCAAGAGAATTCCCTGGGAGGGGCTGGGACAGGAAGTGAGCAAAGACCTGGTGTATTGAGCTACATGAAGGGGAGGTCTAGCTTATCCGTACCAGTACAGAGCGATGGGTTTATATAGGCAAGGATGGAATTGCTGACAAAGCAAATGGAATCATGTAGAATGTGATGGAAGTCAGGCAATGAGTCAGGGTATCGTAGTCAGTGATGAAAAGAAAAGAACGTCCAGATCGGAACTAACACCCATGCATACATAAGCAATAGGAGGAAAAAGGGGCCAATCGTAACAGTAGGTCTCAAAGCAGCCATCCCACATCCACTCGGCTTTGCACTCGGTGACTGGGCTGTCATGGGGTTTGTTGCTGAGGCAGATGGCACAGTCAGAAAGTCAGAAAGGGGGTCTTTAGGGTTGAAGGTGTCGGTGGGGTGAAAGGACCTGCTTTGTTTGTGCAGGTGGCTTTGGCTGTTGGTGGGTAATGCAGGCTATTTGGGGAGGTGGTGTGGGTGCCTTGAGGAGGTGGGGGGAGGCTGGCTGTAGTGGTTGTTGGGGTGGTTGGGAGGAGGGGGGTAATGGGTGGTTTGAGAGTTCTGTGTGGTGTTGGCAGCTGCAGTTAGCCAATCAGCAGCCTGGGGTTCAAATGAGGGTTCAGGATGGTGTATGAACCATGCATGTGGAGTGAATGTGCCAATCATGTGTGATGCGATTGTAGGCAGGGATGGGTATGTGGGCCCATGGGAAGAGGGTGTGGTGGTGGAGTTGCTGTGTGGCAGAGGTGGGTGAGGTAAAGGAGTAGGGAGGGGGGGGGGTCATGAAGCACGGGTGTGGGGAGGGAAGGAGAGGGGGGAAAGAGGGAAAAGGGTGGGAAAAATGGCAGGGGTGATATGTTAGTTGTGTTGTGTTCATGATTGGAGTTGATGTGACTCACCTCTTTGGCCTGCGCCATTGCTTTGGCATGAAGGGCACTGTTGAGTTTGAATTTGAGCTTGTGCAGGGTGTCTTGGTCAATGTATTTGAGATTGAATGAGGCCGATGTGCCAAGGGTGTCATGTCAACAATGGTGGAAAACTGCTTGGTACATGATGAGGGCCTGATGCAAGGTGTCATTGGGTTCATGTCTCCATTCATGGGTGCTGAGGCCCATCCAGAATTGGAGGTGAGCATTGAGTCGGTCATCTCCCCAGCCACATTCTTTCATGGCCTGTAGCATGCTGTGGGTGGACTCATCTAGTTGGGCCCAGGTTAAGTCCTGGTCAGGAATGACGTTGTCTTTAGCTTTGGCCACAGCAATGGGGATAAAAGCATGGCCTCCCTGCATGTCCTGAATAAGGGTGAGGGCCTTGTCATCTGTGGAGTGTGATATGGATTGTGCATCAGCAAGTCCTTTGTTGATGAAATAGTAAAGTTCTAGGTAGTTGCCTTTGTGCAATTTGTGCAGAGCATTGGGAGATGAGGTGATGGGAATGAATGACTTCGGTTTGACATCATTGAAGGGGAGGAATTTGTTGCAACATTTCTTTCACTCATCTTGGCAGGTGGTTTCTTCTTCCTCTCACTTATGACATTCTTCTTCCTTGTGCTGTTGATGTTGAAGGTCTTGGGTACATCTTATCTCTTCTTCTTGCTCTGCTTGTCAGGCATCCCAGTCCTGTATGGCAAGGTCCTACGAGTGTTGCCAGAAGCTGAGGAGGCATTGGGCTGCTTCCTTGTGAGAGATGTTGAAGTCATCAATTAAATGCTGTCATGCTGGACTGTAATGGTCTGAGTTGAAGTAGGAAGGAATGTTGTTATGCAGGTTGCCAGAGAACATGTTGAAGGAGTGTTGTGCAAAGGAAGGAGTGTATTAGAATAGCTGTCCGAATGTGAAGTGGTGAGGATGAGGGGCAGAGGCAAGAGCAGTGAGCACCCCTTGATTCTCATGCATAGACTAAAGCCTGTGCCAGCTTGGGACTCGGCTGTTGCAGGTGGACATCTCTGTCCAGTCATCACTGTTGTTGATATAGCCATTCTGTTATGGTCACCATCACTATCACAGTTGCAGGACCCACATCAGAGCCCAATCATGTCCTGTTGCATCACCTTGTGGTTGCCATCCAGTCATCATAGCCATACCATCCAGTTGTGGTAGTGGTTGTGGCTGCCATCTCATTCTGTTGTTGACATTGTTGGCACATTATGGTACATCATCATTGGTCAGCATTTCATCCAAGCTGCTAATGTTACAGAGTGGTGGTTCAAGTTGAAAATTTCCTGTGGTGTCATGTGACCTGTGACCTGTTACAAAAAAAGTGCCAAGTCTCACATATTAGGAATTGAAGGTAGACTTACCTAGTAGGCTATGCCTTAGTGTGTTGTAGTCTACTGTAATAAACAGTTGGCTGATTATAATTGACCCACACTAAATTATAATGCTATTCCAATGTCATGATCATGATTGGTCATCTAATTCACATCACATGACAATATTGCCACATTGGAATGGCACCTTAGATTTTTCTGACATGGGTTGACTGCAGGATTGTTTGTGTGTGTTGTTTACCTGTCTATGTGTTGGTGCAGTGGCATAAAAAAGTGCAACTCAGAAGTATGATACAATACATATATTCTCTATTTTTTTGCATTTCTTTCATCCTTTCAATGATGAAAAATAAAGACAAGCACAAGACTCATGAAATGTAAACTACAGTTTCTTATACAACACATATAAATAGCATTCCTGAAAAACATGTAATTTGCAAAGTCTATATTCATATTTATCATCCCATATGAAATTGAGACATAGTAAAGTCTTGCCAAGAGTTTGTCCAAATTGCAATTTTTGATGCCAGTTAAGTCCTAAATTTGCTTGAGCTTGACTGGATGCCTGGTGATAGATTTCAGCAGAGTTGTCACATTGAATTTACTTGTTGACCAGCTACTATGATGGATATCTCATTGCTCGTGTTCCATATTATTACTACCTCCTCTTTCTCTCAGAACCTGAGAGAATTCCATACCATACATCAATCTTTTCTGGCCAAGGATGGATGATTGAGCTGCTCAATGGTCACCCCCTCACATCAGGACCTCACTTGATGTTTTCCATGCTGTCTTTAATGCCCTTGTCAAAGTCCTGTTCTAACATGGAGTCACAAATTCAAGGCATAGAGTCACAGTTGAGAAACAACTGGGGATTTCTTTGCATATGTCCATAACAGGGCTCAGTACTCATCATGTCAGCAAGCACTTCCAGCATTTTTCCAACACCATATCTAGGTAATTTTATGCAACAATCAACACTGCATATCAAATGCTTAATTTCTCCTTTCACAACCCATTCTATTTGAAATATGTTCTCCCTCTCCCTGACTGTGGATACCTCCCATTGAGCAAGATTTCCAATGGTCTCCAGTTTCATTTCTTCTTCAACTGTATTGGAGTAGTTGATGGCTCCCACATTCAAACCTTTGCATGAGTTGCAGAGCATCTGAATATGCAGAACTGGAAGGGATATATATTTCAAAATTGACTTAATTTTCACATATTTGATGACAGGCTGTGATAGATCCACTGCAGATATGACACTGTGAAAATGCACATTCATGAGACTTGCACATTCCATAGGGTAAATATATACAGGGTTTGGTGGCTTGGAGGTGCTCTGTTTTTCATATTGTGGCATCTTTTACCATCTGAAAGAGTGGCATCAATCAAATAAGTGGTAAATTGAAGATCTGTGATGAAACTATTGATAATCACTCATTTGAAGGCCATGAAATGTGAAGGGGTTATTCAACCTTTGCCACACAGGCCTCTAAAACATTGTTAAGAGAATATTTAGGATCATTAAATGACACTGGCAAATCCTTCACCTTGTACCTGAGTATTGCATGGGAGTGCAGGCTCAAATACCAAAAGCACTATGTACCATTCACAATTTCATTCAGAAGCATGAATATGGCATGTTATTTGCCTCTGAATTCAAATTAGAGCACTTGGAGCATGCCCTGGAATTTGGGGTTCTTGCAGAGGGTTCAACAGATGCAGTGGAGTGGCAGAGAGCAGAAGCATGATGGGACCACATTGCCAATCTCATGTGGGAGGACTACTGTTGAGTCTCTAGAGAATGAGATATACATGTGCAATGATGTACAATATAGTGTGTAGTGTGTATATCAAAAACACATATGGACTGATTCTGCACACAAGAAAAAATCAGCAACCATTGCATTGATATGAAATCAATGAACATATCACAAATTTATGCATTAGCACAAGTCACCTGTCACTCCTCTGATTTCATCCTCTTGTTTGCAATCTTTTTGTACATCTTCTTGGCCCAATACTTGCATGATTCTTGATTGAACTTGAGGAAAAATTTGACCCTCAACATGTTTTGCAGGTCACTGATGAAATCAGCAAGTAGGTTATTTTCTGATGGGGAGAGTTTGAGTTCTACAAGTGTGACAGCAGCACACACCATGTAATCACTGTCTGCAAAGGTGGCCAGAGATTGAGATTGGCATTGGCATTGTGCCAAAAAGGCTAAAATAACAGATTGATAACCTGAAGTCGAAATTTGCTCAAGGAGGGCCAAAATCTGCTGTAGTGTCACTCCACCATCAATATTGAAAATGCTGGGCAGGAGTGCCTTCAGGAACCTTCTGGTGCAACATTTGACTCCATAGTCAAACCAACCATACTTGATGCCTTTCACTTCTGGCTGACACTTGTCATAGGGGTACAGGTCATGGAAATGGTTAAGCCAGAAGGATGAGAAAGATATGCAAATGGTGGAATTGAATTGGAGTCTCTTACCTGAACAGATGCTATTTGTACATTACTGTTGGCTATTAAGGGACCAGCAATAGGGTGAGAAGCATCAGAGCTACTGGATCAGCCCACTCTTTGCTGCATTTCAGCTAAATTAAATTCATGCAATCTCTTCTCATTTGTGGGCATGATTGGAGTGTTTTTTCAAAGTAGAAACATGGATTATTCTCATATTTTGCACCCCCTGGATGAGACTTGCAAGACGATCAGCTTGTATAAGCAATAGAGAATAATTCATACACTACAAAAACCATTCTACACAGCACATGTTTGGTCATTAACAAGAGTACCACATGTATCATCATAGTGAAAATCTGATGCTGATTTAATTGAGGCACTAGATGTGTACTTTGATTTTAGCTATAATATGGGCTGTGTTAGCACTATGCAACATATCTGAATCACAATACAGACAGTGGCCCACTCATATGACAGAGTTTAGCTGTTTTTGGAACCTTTTGTTCAGTGAACTTACAATTGAGTGCATCTGCCACCTGCTTGAATGTGGTATCTTTGAAGTTATTGTCTCCTGCAGATGCATGCTTTTCTGATAGAAGCTTGACAAGTTCATTGATTTCTGAGCTCTTTCATTTGATACAAAGGCCACAAGTGTCCCTTTTCTTTTCCTTTCTCTGGGACAGAGAGTCCAAGGTAAACAATACCCTTGATAGAGCATGAGGAGGAGATGCATGTGCCCAATGATCTTGATGAGCAAATCCTTGCTGGCATTACTAAGGGAGTAGAGAGAAAAGTAACTGCTTTCTGATGCTCTCCAATAGTTCACTCTGCCTGTCATGTGATTCACCAGTATCCTGGATAATCAAGCTCAAGCAAATTTAGAACTTAACCAGCATAAAAATTGCAATCTAAACAGACTCCTACATAGAGTATGGAAATTGGATTTGTATTGAGAATGTACAAACTGCTCTAAGTGAAATGTATTATTCATTAAATAATGAATAAGTATACTGTTTTTTTTTTCAACCATGTCTCTGATGTTATCAGCACTGACAGCACTAGGATTACGACAGAAGATTTCAGTGAAAAACAAATAAATTGCAAGTGCAGTAAAAATAGTGTGGCAAGCAGGCAAGCAGTAAGTAATGTCATGTATATACATAGCATCCATATGTACTAGTCAATTAGAACTAGGCTGAACTGCACAGCCTCAACATACAATTGTTATGAAGCATATGGTCATCACACTGGCTTTACTGCCTTCATATCTGATACAGTCATGTCACCACTCAGATGGGAATTGGCTGGGTAAACCTACAGGTATACATAATGGGAACAGTACAATGGAGGTGGTGAAACAGGGATGGTGACTTGAAAGGGCAATGACAATGATGACAACATTACAACCATCTGTAGTGAAAATATTGTTATGTGTGATGTGGGCAGCATGACAGCAGAAGGGTGAGGTAAATGATGCAAGGGTACATATATATGCATGAAGACAAGAGGGTGAGGTGAATGGCATGACAGAGAAAAGGCAAGGTCAATGGTGTAAAAGCATGAAGTATCATATTCCATCCCAACCCCAATCCCCATACTGCTGAACTCCCTCCAATACCCCCCATGTCACCTTCAACTCTGACACCTCATCTCCAGTCTCCTTCAAAGGACTCTATCCTACCACTCATCAGACCTCCAATACTGGAACCCTTTCCTTCATCAGACCTATTATGATTGATCCAGATCTTGTATCCTTTTATGCTCACTCCATTCTCTAGCCCTATGCACCATCCTATATTACTTCTGCATTATTTTTTCCCTAGTTCTATGTACATCGCCCCTTGGTACCCTATGATCCCCAACCATTACTGTACCTTTACATATAGTCTCCTCCATTCTCTGTTCCAGACTCTAATCTAATCTCATAGTATATACATAACTTCTGTAATCCCCTCATGTATTTATTTCTCAGTTTAAACATTGTTACATTGAGCTCTACTCCTTTAGCTCCATCTCATCTCAATAAAATTTCCTTCTCCTTTATGTCCTCTTCACTATGTTCCTCCTATCTCCGAAATGAGAACCTGACAGTAAGCAAGGGCATGACACATACATCCTACATCAAGTTCTTATCCCCATAACCCCTTATCTCCATTCCATTACACCTTCATCACCTCCACATGTTGCTCCACCTCATCTCCATTAGACCTCCAGTCTATCTAGCATTCTTTCACCCCAGAGTTGACCATTACCCCTTGGACCTCCATCCAATGGAGCCCCAGAGGGATATGAATCATGACATGAAGGCATGAAGGCAAGAGGAACAAGTGAGTATGGTACAATGGTGAGAGATTGAGATCGATTATGTAAGGGCATGCAGACATGAAAGTAAGTGGGTAGTGTTGCCATAACTCCACTTGACTTGACTCAAGTCAAGTAAGTGAACAGTTTGACTCTGAATGACCTCAATTTATGTAAATGCTGACTTGACTCTCCTCAGTTAGCTGACATCACTGGTGAAAGTTGTTCATTGATATAAGCTTACTCTGAGCTAATCAAGCTGATTTCAACCTAACTTTATGAATCCAGAACTGATATGAATACATGACAATGCATGTATGCAATGCTCAAGTACAAATAGATAGTAAATTATGTAAATATGCATAGAAGTTCAATTCTGTAGTTACTGGAGCCACTGTTTGCTTTCATCACTGCACATCTGCAGTATTGGCTTGTATAATAGAGGGCTATTTCAAGGAGAAAAATAACTCAAAGATATTTATTACTCAATTTTTGCACAAATGACAATGCAAGAGTACAAGAGGAAAGCAAGCAGTTCTGCAGGCAAACTGGAATGGCATCCTGTCTTGATAGATTCTTTCTGCTAACAAATGGCTCACAAAACAAGGTGTTTTTGTTCTCCTTTCAGTCTCAACCATGGCAACAATCCATTATATGAACAAAAAGAAGCCAGTGCTTCAATATCATCCCTTCAGTTTAATTCAGATACATTAAGACCATCAGAGACATGAAAGCTGGCATTCCAGTTGAATTGTCAGAGTTGTGCCATTGGTATGTGGATAATGATGACAGATGTTGTATGTGTTTTGCAATGCTGGAGTTGATTAAAACAACTGTGTCCTTTAAATCTCTAAGATCCTTGAATATGATTTGTAATTTGATATCATGGTGAACACAGTTGTGAAAGCCAGGATAACTAAATTGAAATAGGAAAAGCTGATTTTTTATTGTATTCGACATATAATGGATGCAACTTACCATTTTCAGTCAAATAATAATGACATGGTGTAGCTGCAACACACCATTTTGCTTGACCAACTTGTTCAGAGATGTTTCAAGGTTGTTGATTATTATGACTTGATAGGAGCTTTCTCTCCTAAACCAGATGGGCTGAGGTAGTTCAATCCTGCCTTTAAGTTAGATAAAGGGAAAAAAATCTTTATTTTCCAGATGAGTCAGTTAAGAACTTTCAAATGTTGCATGAGGGCAGATATGCCTGAGATTGATGGCAATCATCCCCTTTGTAATGATGTTCTGTGTACAGTAAACTGTGGCTGACCAGTTCAACAAATTGAACCTTCAGATTCAGTCACAAACATTCAGCAACCATCAACAACCTACCATACAATCTCAACACAAAACGCTTCTTTAGTATGTATCTGCCATCTATGTGGGTTATCTTCACCTTGAAACAACTTGAAAATGGCATATTTTTGAGGTGAACTCAGTAATGTTCAAACATCTGACTGAGAGTCTGAGATGAGTTGATGGCCAGTGAGTACACAACAGAGTTCACCTCAACCTCTTGACATCAACCTCCACAGTGATTTACTGGAATGCCAAAAGGCTGGCATGAACTATGTGATTTCTGCTTATATTTGACATGCTGTTCACACTGCTTGATAATTCTTTTGTTTAAAGCAATATATGTACATAGCTATTGTACACTAATCTAAGATATTGATGAGTTCTGTATGTGTATCTAATGAACATTTAGAATGGAAGTATAGTACAGCCCTGTGCATGCCTGATATGCAAGGATGTGAAAAAATGGAAGATTGTCAATTGAGTGAGTAGAATGCATGCTCTGAAAATTGAAAATGGATTCTAGCAATTATGATTAGGGTATTGTCCTAATATGGTAGATTAAATTATCAGTGCAAACACATTGAACCTTTGAATACATTTAATCATATAAAATACAAACAAATCTCTATAATTCTGGGAATATTTCTGAATGTAGAAAACATAATGATACAATGGACAGTCATTAGATCATGGGGTGAGATTGCCAGATGCATGGGAAATTTGAAGTTGAGCATGTAGCCATCATAAAAGATATATCATACTGAGCTCAAATAGGTGTTAGACCTGTTCTGCAGGCATTCATCATAGACTTTGGACATAGTATAGTACTTTCAAACAAGTCTAGATAATGTCTTGAATTTCTAAGATTGTAACAAGTTTACCATTACTGATTTCAGCAGAGCAGTTCAGCTGGCCCTGAATGCACTTCTAATCAATTGCAAATGCCTTTACATTGCTTTAGAATATAATATGTCACTTAATTTAACAGTTACAAACTTCCTCTCTACCTCCATTTTCAGACTCATTACTGTGTCCACCAGAGCTGCCACACACTCTATGCATCTCTTTGCTATGGTATAATGCACATTCACTTGAGATTACAACACTTTAATGGAAAAGATTTAGAATGAGGTCAAATTGCAATCCTTATCACAGAGGCTTGTGACTACAAGTTAATGCCAGAGAATGCACCAACTTGAAAATATTTTGCTCATCATGAAAATGTTCTCTTTCTCTCTCCTGCTTTCTATTTATTCCCACCTTCACAGACAAATCTTCTGCCAGTTCACCAGCAGAGGGCAGCCCATTTAACACAATTAATGTCAATAATTCTGTCAATTCTGATAACTCTGACTCAGGTGAACTCAAGTCACTAATTCTTGAACCCATCATCATCACCAGACACAGATGGTGTAAGGTCTGTGAAGTTCAATATTGTGTTTGGATCAAGAAAGATGATGTTTTAGATATGCACAGTGATAGCACAACTGGTGTAAGCAATCAATAGGCATGTACTGTGACACTAACTTGCCCCATCTCTAGTTTCTATATATATTCTCAAATTGAGATGGTGAACAAAGAATGTATAATCAGAAGTGGCCTGTCTGCTGCAAGAAATGCATTTGTCAAACTTGCTGCCAAGGTTGTTCAGTCTAGGCTCACCTTGTGCAATCTTTGAGAAGCTGAACCCAGGGTCAAGTTTAATTAGAGGGCTATTCAAGCCAGCATCAAGATGACAGTCAAACAGATTGCAACATTCTACTATGAAACTTGTTTTTCAGCAGCTTTCACACAATCAAATGTCCACATCTAGATGACAATTTATATTTTCTTTCACAAAGCCAGAGCAGCTTCTCTATCACATCCTTGTGAACCCCCAATCCAAACCATTGTTATTATGTGTTATGTCTCAGAGTTAATGGAGATTACAACTAGATCCCCAATGTCACCACACTGTATGTTTTGGATGTTTTGAACCCTTATGTATGTCTTATTTTCTTCATTTTCATATCACAACATCTGTTGAAGCCAACCAAGCACCTATACAGTGGTCACCAGCTTACACTAAACACAAGAGAGAACTCAACAACAACTAGACAAGCTAGATGAGGTACTATACAGCATGTACTAGCAAGGGCCAGTGTGGGTTTTTGATAGTGGACAAGGGTTTGTAACTGGGAATGCCACAAGAACTTATCTGAAGTTCTTGGGCTGTCTATTTGGTGGTTTTATATAATACAAGTCACATAGAGTCATGTTTGTATCCTATCATTCATGGATGGTAACTATGGAAGGGCATAGAATGAGAATGTCATAGATAATTCAAGAACTTCTGATCTGTCAGCTTGCTCTAGAGCTGGCCAATAGAAGTGCTGCATTTGAAATATGATCAGTCAGCCACTTCAGGGCCAGTCAATAGAAGCTGCTGAGTCATTAATAGAAGTTCCTGAATTTGTTATAAAAAGCCATAATATGTCATGGCAAAAAAAAAACATTCTAGAAGGTCATGGAATGTCATAGAATCATCAGACTTTATAAAAGGCCATAGAATCTTCTGGAATGAGCATGTAACTCAGTTGTCCATGCCATGTGACTGGTCATGTGCCAGTCCATGTGACTCACCATGTAATAGACCATGTGATAGACCATGTGACCTTAAGTCATGTGACATGTAACTGAAGGTCACATGACTCTCATTTGAGTGTGAGAAAGCATAAGGAAATAATAGCAAAATAGTAGAAAAATAGAGGTAAAGAGGGAAAAAGACATACATTGTAACACCTGTGCAAAAGCCAATAAGTCAGATATTCACCTGCTGTCTGAGTAGATTGTATTCTCTGAATGAACTAATCAATTATTTTAACTTCATTTGTTGAGCCTCACATGCACTTCAATAAACAAAGCTAACATTACCCTTTCTTCACCAATTATGCAGCTTATGCATTTTCTTCACTATCTCACTTCTATCTATGCCAAAGATTCAATGCCAGCACTTATAACAGGCTTCTTCTGTTGAACAGGCTGATATGAAAGATTTTGAAGCCCAGTCTTTTTTCTATTCTTGTCCTGTGCATACTCACCAACCTTTCTAGTTCTATTGCAATGATGAACAAGATTTCATTGACATAAAAGGAGGACTGGATTTTCATGATGGGTTAAAAGAGAAATCAGACATGCAGCCCCAACATATTGCACTCAACCCAACTACTATCAACCTGCTTGGCAGTGCCAGGAATATCAAATCAAGGGCAATTGTCAAAGGCCAGACCAAAACATTTTCCACAATATTCAATATTTTTCTCTCAAAGACAGGGTCAATCCAGCTGTATGATCCACAAGTTATTTCAGTAATTCATCTAATTTTACTCATAAGAATGTGCTGTATAGTACAGTTTATTTGATCAGATCTTTGAGCTCAACACTTCATAACCTGGACTTCAAACTTTCGAGGTACTCATCTGAGAGGAGGAGGAGTAGGGTTACATAGGTAGGCATGGGTTGAGGACCACACATGGCAGGCCTTCTATAGGTGGGCAGGGTGCAGCCTGGTCAGATTCTGAGCCTGGGTCATCTGACCAGAGCCAGAGGGTCTGGATCATCTGACCTGGGCCTAGGGCCAGAACCAGCTAAGCAGAGTGTGCCAGAAGCCAAAGTGTGAATGCTCTGACCCAAGTTGCAGGAAGGTAAAGCCACGGTGTGAGGATGAGACAGAAATGGCACATGCCAGCAGCACCAACCCACCTGAAGAAGGAGTATCAACCGGCAGCTAGGTGGGTGAGGGGGGGAGCTCTGTGTCGAGTTCCAATGAGTGCCAGTAGTGAAGGAAGGCATTGAAGGACCAGTGGCTGAGTGCTTTTATGATGTTCAGAGAAACAGCCACTAGGAGCAGCTTGGTCATGCCTCCAAAGTGGAATAAGTGATCAGAGGAAGAAGGGATGCCATTGCAGGCCCAGATGGAGTTGCAGTGAGCCAGGAGTTTCTTTCTGATGAGGCAGCACCAGCCCTGGGATGAGAGGTATGAGAAAAGGGGAAGGTTTAGGAATGCTGTGTTAAGGAGTAGATGTGCCTCGAGGGCAGAGATGGGGTCTTCAGTGCCAGTTTGTCAGCAGAGACAGACATTGGCACCTTTGGAGTGTGAGACCTTGGTGAATGGGAGGTGGAGTGTGTGGGATCAATTGGCATTAAGAGAAGGACCAAGGTGGAGCTAGCAAGCCACACATGAGGATATGAAGAAACCTTCCCATTGGAAGAGGATTTTCTCCAGGTGTAATTGCCCCTATAGGGCACAGGCAGCAGGTGCCAGATAGCAGGCATTGAACAGGTCGGACTGGAAGAGATCAGAGGCCAGCAGAGTGAGCATCTGATGAGTGATAGGAGGGCAAGGAGGATGGCATGAGCTGGTGGATGTCAGGTTTTCAATACCATTTAAGATGTAGCATAAGTGGCCACCACCAAGCCATGGCATACTGTTGTAGATGTGCCAGGCCTTGAGAGCAGTGATGTGGGATTTGACTGTGGATCCTGAGATTGATCTGACATGGGAGGCTGTGAAACTGCAAAGGAGATCTTTGTTGGCTGAAAGGCAGAGGTGGTGTGGGATCTTTTCTAAGTCACAGAAGGTATGGAATAGAAATATCACCCCTCAGTATTTGAGAAGGGTGGAGTTTGCCCAGGCATGATCAAAGGCTACTTGGACTTGATGGCAGGCAGCAAAGGAGAAAGGGGTGGGATTGTGATATGGGGTGAAAAAGGACAGGACTGTGAGAAAATTGCAAGCTAGGGTAGAAACTGCTGCCTCCATGGATGAGAAACACACGAGTGAGATAAATGTATTGATGACATTTCAAACTATGGAGGTACATGCAAGTACAAGCAGGGGCAAACTATGTGGCAAATACAGGCTAAATGAGGGAAATGAAGCCTTTTAAGTAAAGGGGAAGGGGAGGTGGTGAGGCAAAGCAGGGTAGTGGAGGAAAGACACCCCTTGAGATCAAGTCAGCTAGGTTCTCCTCTGAGGGTACCCAGGTGATCATCAGCCAGATGTTGTGGTCATGAAAGGTGGTGACAATGTGGTGAAGGATTAGGTTTTGAGCTGAGTTCTAAGAGTGGCCCAATTTTAGAGCACCTACAATGCCCTGGTTGTCTGAGTGGAAAACCAGGTGGCAGTCATAAAGGCCCAACTGTATGGCAGAACAGAGGGCAAGATCCACAGCTACCATTTTAGCACAGCCAATGTCACAGCCATCGGTGGCCTAATCTGCAGAGATCTTCCAAGCTAGCCAGTAATCTTTGAGAACAAAATCTATGCTGAAAGAGGTGGAGGCATCAACAAAAATCATAAAGGAAAGGGGATCAGATGGAATGGATATTGAGCAGCCACACCAGTCATGGCCCAGTTGCTCATGCTATCAAGCCACATCTGTGAGGAAAGCAGAGGGAATTTGGTGTCAAATGAAGGGCTTTGAGATGGACTTGAAGGAGGCAGCAAGTTGATAGAGAGAAGGGAGGTGAAAGTGACTGTCTGAAAGGACAAGAGTGCAGTGTTAAAGGCAGTCTAATACTTGTTGGCAGTCCTTGAGTAAGACAGAGCCCCCAGTGACCCATGGTTCCAGGCTTGCGAGATACTTGGATCACTTTTTTAGCAGGATGGCTACCATTTTGTATGTAAGGTTCCATTCAAAGCTGAGGTAGAGAAAGACAAAGGTGAAAGGGATATGTTTGCTGGGGGACCAAGGCCAACCTAGCTCTTCTGCAGTATTCCAGATAAGTGACTCATCAAAAGCATAAGTCCAGGTGCTGAGTGTGGAGTTAGACAAGGAAAAATGAAAGAAGGAGAAGTTGCTGGCCCAGTGGAGAGTGTGGTTGACACCACAGTGAGTGTAAATGGTGACAATGCTACTGCCAGGGTAACTGAACAGACCACTGGAGCTGGAGCAACTGAAACAGATGCAGTGGTCAATGTAAATGCATATCACACCATTGACTTCAATCATTATGCATGCTAAATGTTGATCTTCTGGGGAGATGGGGGAGCA